>VZTO01014716.1:110989-239043 GCA_013400615.1 Syrrhaptes paradoxus | reverse complement strand
AGATACCCGTGTTTAAAACTTTCCTACGCTAAGACTGCTTGGGCTAGAGCTACAAATGTGGTGAAGCATCTAGGGTCAGGAAATGCGGTATTGCTTCTCTATGAAAATTTACACACACAAGTTTCAGCAATGCAGTTCTAGAATAACTCTGGTCTTCACACACTTTTTCTCAGAAATGGGTTCAGTTTCTGCAGCATTAACCAAAGAGTAGCAGAGAAAACGTAAATGCGATAGCAATGCCCAGATTAGATGAGAGTCCACAACCTCAGGCAGCTCAACTTTGTGCTGCCGAGGGAAAATGAGTCCCCTTGGCACTCATCCCAGATGGAAATAGCCAGGGTGTCACAAACAGGAGTGTTTTACTTTATAAATAGTACATCTATCAAAAATTACACTGCCCATCAAACCATTTGATCTAATCAAGATACATTTAACTGTAATCAACTTTGATGCATTACCTTAAAGCTAGGATTTGACAGAAAATACACTTGATTCAGTGGGGAATTATCTGATAAGGGGATATAGCAGATCAAATGGATTTAGCAGTAATCCAGAATAGGTGCACAGTGCATTAACTCAGAGAGTAACTCTTATCAACCACAACACCAACTGCGTAAAATGTATTATACAACGAACTGCTTTCAATATGCCGTGTCCTTTGTGCCAAGTTTGTTCTGTTCATTTTTTGTGAAAAGTGCCAGATTGGAGATATTGGAATCCAAGTCCCTCTTTTATCAGCAGAACACCAAAGAGCAACAGCAGCTCCTGAGTGCTGCTGTGCTTCAGTCCAGCTCTGGAATGGCTGCTTCCAGGTCCATACTAATTCATATCTAATTAAATACAACAGTCTCATTACTACCTTATTTCTTATTAACTTGTTATAACAACCTTACCGCTACCACAGTGGTTATGTCTAATGACCAAGATTTTTGGGCATTAAGCACTGTAAACCACCTTATTCATACTGTGGAGACTAAGAAGCACACATCAAACAGCTTCAGCTGTTTCTAAACCAGGGCAAATTCAGCTGCGTAATCTATGTGGAATAGCTCAGTATCACATTAACGGTATTTCAATATGTCCAGTCCCCATATGCATGTACTAACCCTTATAGGCAGGTAATTTCTTGAATTATTATAATACCACAATTAAAACAGATTCTTCTTCCATGTCTGCCTTAATTTACCAGTCCCAGTGACTAAGTATTATCCCTCTGAAAGAGCTGATAGCTCTTCAGTCACATAGCTAAATTACTACAATGCTTTTTCTTTGAGAATTCATGGGAGCAGTTTAAGGCAGGTTTGCAAATGTCTCTGACCTCAGGAGGGGAGAATGACTCTTAAGCGAAACAAAATACAAAGATAGATAGATAGATAGATGACATAAAAACTACTGAATTTCAGGCATAAGGCTTGTCATTAAGTGATATAAGGTGAAATGTTTTATTTAAAAGATGTAATTCACTGGAGTTCCTTCTTATTGTCAGAGCTGGCAAGAATTTTAACAAGGGCTTCTTGAAAGAAATGAAGCTTAAACAGGACATTGTACAGCTATAACTCATGAAGCCATGTTAATAGAGGAAACTGCCATGGCCTGAGCTTCAAATATTTCAAATCTTGCAATGTGAGCTTCTGAGCCAGAGTATGCTCTCAGTGTGGTCCAGATTACACACACTTCCTATGTGTGTACAAAATTATATGTATGCATATAGCAGAACAGTACTTGTACCTTCTCATTTGAATCTTTTGAGAAAGGAACAAAATTGATTATGTTTAGTTCACAAATGATTTTTTTAAGATCTAGCCTGTGTTTGAGAGTTTTACAGTTTATTCACAGGAGAGAGAAAAGTAGGCAGTAAAACAGCAATACCAACAAAACACAGGAGTATGTTTCTTACAATTCCTTCTCCAGAAATGCTTGTTGTGATCAGCATTTCAGTTACAGCAGTGAATTTTAAGCACTTTATTCCATGTTCACTCCCAGTTTGCCATAACAGATCCATGGAGTCAGTGGAGCATCACAGGTGTAACCAGGGGAAGCATTTACTCATTAGCAGTTAAGGCCACAGTCACAAGCAATTTTAAGTCCTACAGCATATCACAAATCATAATCATATTGAGCTGCTCATACCATCTTCTTCTCCATTTAATTTTCAGGAATAAATGAAGCAGTACACACTCTCAGTTCCCAGAGCACTTCCTTGAACATGCGCATCTTTTCTAGTGTACTTTTCAGGGCATAGCTTCCAGCTCCATCTGCCCATTTGTCAGCTTCTCATGCATGTACACCTTCCCTTCAGCCAAGCTGCCACTTACACAGAGAAGGATTTTTCACAAGCCAGTCTACAGTTTCCTTTCTGTCACAATGGCTTAGGAGGAAAAAAAAATACCAAACATTTACTCTCTGGAGAGTTGAGAGTAAAAGGTGGCATTTTGATATAAAAATGAATGTAAAGATCATTAGCATATAAACAAACAAAATACTGTCCTTATTAGATTATATCTTCTTGCTCTGCCTAAGCTGACTTTTCCCCAGGTGTGAGCATTTGAGGGGACACTATCAGCCAGATTCTCATATGCAGTAAGGTCTTTTTATCCAACTCTGGCAGTATAAAGAGACTTGAAGAATATTTGTTGCAACTTTGAAACACCAAAGACCAAGGAAGATTTGATGTAGGTGTGAACAAAGCCCTTTGCTTTTTACATAACTGTGATAGTGACAGTGGTTCCGTTAGCAGGTGAGCCAGCCCACACCTGACTGTGCTATCCAACAAATGCAATTATAAAGGAAAACAAGAACTTTGCCTGGGAAAACATTGCATGCAAAAATCACAGCACTTTGATCTTCTGTGCGTGTCTCCTCAGCCATCAGGTAATCCACTGGACACAGACAAGTAATCTAAAGGCTTATGTCTTACCAGTAGTGCTTCATGTAAACAGAAAATATTCATCCTTTCTTTGTCCTGTCTGCTCGCCTTTCAGATAACAGGAGAATGAAATGACAAACACTTTTTTCATAACTCCGCTGTCTTTGCTCATTTTCTTGGAAGTGCAGGGTGAATACAATGAACTCAGCACATCCTGACAAAGAGATGGGATTATGTGCTTTCCCTTGACTTCATCTATGGATGAGACACTCTAGCACAATGCACCAGACACTTCAGATAAGAACAGGCTGAGAAGTGAGAGGAGATAAATGAAATGAAGAACAGAAGCTAGAGTATTACATTTCTGCTAGCATTAAAATACTTCCAGCCTGACTATGGATTTCACAGGGTAAAACCCTTGATCCACAGTAGGTCAAGATTTGACATTTCTGAAGTATGCATCTATCTTCCTTTAACTGATACATTTTTTTTCTTTTTAAAATGCCTAGACTAATTTCTCAAACATGCAAATGGCAGAGTTGATGTTAAAAGTTAAACACTACTTTCCTGCATAAACTTGCCAGACAAATTCTGGCTCCACTTCAAAATTAGTATTTTGGCAATACCTCAGCATAAATAGTTCAGTCAACTTTGAAGACAAAATAAGACAAAAATGTATTTCTTTGCTTATGTTGAAAAATGATTTTAACTTTCTATCATAATAATTTGAGGATTTGGAAGAAGGATTCAAATTTAGTATAGAAGTACACCTTTGTATACGGAAAATGCTTCTCATTTTTCTTCCAGAAAACTATTTCCATATGACTAGAATAAATTTCATTTTTAAAAAACCTCAAAACTATGAATTTGAATATAACCAAAAAAAGCTGGTATATAAATTCTTGAAAAACTCATTTTACTCAGCAAGAATGGACTGTGTCCACAGACAAACTTAATTATACAGTGAAAGGAGATAAATTACTGATTACTTCTGTTCTGATCTAGTGGTAGCAAAGACCTGCAGCCTGCTCCTGTACACTGTGTCTCTGTGGGAGACACAATGACATGGCAGGGAAGGAGCAAGGAGCAAGGGAAAGATTGGGCATCTGGGCATAGACTGGTAGTTATAAGATGCAGTCCTAGTATTCTGAACATGTGACATCAGATACAGGAGAAGAACTGGGTACTCAGTGATGCAACTGAAGCCTAGGGAAGCTGTTCACTACAATGCTAAGGAACAGGTTTTTCCACCTTTGTGTTCTTTTTATCGACATTAAAAATAATATACACATTTGATCTTAATGTTTTAAGACATTCATTTCCAATTTGCATAACTGAGGTAATAATGGAATCTCCTTTCCTGGGAAAGAAAATCCTACAGTGTTTGTATCAAATGCAGATGCTAGGGTAAAGAGTGACACTAAAAAATTATTATGACTTCAATATCCTTTGTTGAGAAGACACATTCTGTAGAAAAACAGAGATACCATACACTTTCAGCTAATACAGTAGTCCTCTAGTTCCAATGCACTTCATTACTCTGTGAAGTACATGTAGTCAAAACAGGTCTAAAAGCAAAACCTAATCAGAGTGTGTTGGGAACCAGCAAACGCCATTACCCCTTGGCAGCCTTATTGTGGAAAATATTGTACACACCACCTAGGTAATTTTTTTTAATCAAACAATGAGCTTTCATAGAAATTATGGTTGGTTAATATTTTGTTTGGATCTGATCTCAAAAGACCTTCAATAACCATTTCACTCCTACCACAGAAAGATGGAAAGCACAATACCTGCACAACTGCAAAGTCTAGGTAAGCCTGAAGAGATATAGCCCTAGATTTATGACACAATCTGGGACATAAGCAAAAAAAAAATAGTTTTTCAAAATTTCTGATCTATTGGCCCTTGTTTAATGTAGAAAATGCATTGGAACTCACTGAAACCTTGGTGGACCTCTTCCTTAGAAAGTCCTGCTTGCTGTTCTTTCTGCAACCAATATCCCATCCCAGAAATTAGCAATCTCTTGTGCACAAACTACTAAGCCACTGAGTAAAGCATAACACCCTAGCACCACATATTTTTAAGAGAAAGGCCTAAATGAAGAAGGGGGAGTATTTGGAGCTGCAAAAAATACATGGATTGTAGGCATCTCAGTTGCGCTGAACAAACTGCATAGAAATAAGAAGAGTAGTGGTAACATACCTGTGGCACTCTCTGTTGGCTAGTTTACACAGTCTCCTGTCGATGTGTCTGTGTGTATGTGACATGAAGAGAGACAAAATGCACAGGGAGGAATTTCTACAGAATGCTGTTGCAAAGCAGAAAGTGTACCTAGAGATGACAGAGATGATAATCCTCAACCACCTAAAGGTAAGCCCCCCACTTTCTGTGAGGATGTCAGTTCTGATCCCTCTCATATTCAGAGCGTTTGTCTTCACCCACATACACCCAATTTCCTTCTTTGGAAACTGGGTCTTTCCTCCTGTATGTACCAAAATTTGTCAGCCTGTGGCTTATAAATTCATTGGCCAGTTTCCCTGAAACTCAACCACATGACAGAAGACTTAAAAATATTTCATGCTAGACGGCAGAGAACCCACACACAATAAAGCTCTTCATGTATATCTTTTCTCTGGTGTAGCTTCAGTCAGAGCTTCTCTAACACGACAGGAAGTCAGCTGCAATGCACAAATCAAGAAGAAACCAGGCTCCCTCATTCACAGCTCAAAAAATAATCTGAGTCCTCTGCAACATTGATAACAGCTTTTGAATTTGGAGCAGAACCTTCAGGAGGACTCATCCTATAATTTTGCAGAGCTCTCAGCAGGCACAGCTACCGAAACTCAAGCTGTAACCATCAGATAGATGGACTGTTACTCTTACATGCAGTCTACTCCATCCTCAGAGCCCATGACACAGCTCATGCCCATAGCACCCAGGATTGCAGTGTCAGCCCCTAATTTTAACTATCTGGGAAGCTAGCAAGTGCCTTTAATGGTTTTAAATCCAAGTAATAACTTACTATGAAATAACTCAATTTAAAAGAGAAAATATTTTCATTCTAGGAAGAAATTCAAAATATGAATTCCCAGCTGACGTAATCTGCATAATTTCAATGCATTCAACAGAACTACATCATTTTAGATTAACTAAAAAGCTCGATTCAAAATGCAGCCCCTTACTTTGATTAACTACTTTGCAAGTACTTCACTCACACTCAGTTTATACAGGGTACAAAATCCTTGCTGTTCTCCAGTATTAGCAGAAGATTTACCCTTTTAATTATCTAAGGTGATACAATGAGGTGATTACTGACCTGGCTGAATAATAAGAGAGACAGTCACTGAGCTTTAGATTATACTTCAAGCAAGCTAAATTGCCACTTTTTCTGTGAAGATACAACTTTATTCAACACTGCCATCTGTACTTGTCATAAAGGAAATGCATTTTTTCACAGTAAAACATCAAATGTTAGTGAGAGATAAGTAGAGCTTAATCTTCTGCTTAAATTTGAACCAGAGAGTACTAAAGCATAATATTTTACCAACAGCATTAACCTTCAGATTGGAGAGTCCTACCTTCTCCTTCACAGTACTGCAATTTCTGCACATTTCTGTCTTTTTGGAAGGATTGCCATTAGAAGCAATGACTATATTAAACAATAAAGCTATTTGTTTCAAAATCACTCCCAGAAGATAAAAACACTCATGGAGAAGCCTTTAAGAGCAGCTGGACAGACTGAAAGGAACTAGAGTTGAATTATATAAGCCTTACATACAAATCTTTCTGTGTACTTTACTATCTTTTTTTATTACAGAAATTATTTTTTCTCAAAATTCTTGTTCATAAATACATAGAACAAATGAAGTTTCTAAAAAGGTTACAATTTCCACTACATCTGTAACTCAGCCACAACTTCTAACACAAGTGAGATTTTTCACAGAGAGGAAGAGGCAGTGTGCCATACAGACTGTCTATGTGAACAATATGAGTTACAGCTGTAAAAAAACAGTATACTGAATGCAGCTTCTGAAGAGGGTACTTTCTGTTATGCCATAAGAATTACCAACTGAAAAAACCCAAACCACCATATCTGACTTCCAAATAATGTAAGCAGAAAGTTACAGGTAAATCTACTTACAACTGTAGGCCAGAGGACCCTAGCCATAAAAATAACAGTATTTGCATAAGCAAACAATAATTCTTTCGCAATGACAGCACTAGTTACCAGATACAAGCCTCAGGACCCTTTCCTTGAATCATAGCTCAAGACAAAAAGCTTCTGTCCTAGCTTCAGTGTCTCAAACAGTTTATGCATTTCAGCCATAATCTGGAAGCACAAGTATGCTCCATCGTAACCCACGGATGTACATTGTTCGTATCAATCTTCAGAGCTAACCAAAACATTTTCACATATAAATACAGATTTTTCTCAAAAGTGAAAATTTTAATATCATTTCCATGGTTTTACTATATTTTCCACCATATTATAAAACATCCTTTAAATTATTTAGAAAGTGTTTAGTATCTAAACCGTAGTCAACAAATTATTTTCAGAAGACTGTAAAAGTATATTAAAATACTATGGAAAATGTTGTTTAAAATGAGATTGTTTGAGGTAGGTAAATTGGAAAAAAATCAGTGTTTTGCTACTTTATAATTCTACTGTATTTCCATTTTTCACTGAGCTTTGCTGTCACAGAAAATCTGTCCCCTTCTTACAAAACCCCATAAACCCTTAAATCCAAGTCCAACTAAATTGCCTCAGTAGAAGATGGATAGCAAATTAATATTTGTGTCTGAATTTCTTTGTCAAAAGCAGTGATAAGACTCATTGATTCCACCCAGCCTGTACTGTTAAAAGTTGGAGCTTTTATCTGTCCTTTCTAAGCATGTTTTGGGCAAATGGCAAATTGAGAGTGACTCTACAGTCTGATGATTACTTCAGCTGGAAGCACACTCTAAGAAATGTTTCATTTTATACATAAAGTGGAACAAGGGGAAGCACTGAGAACTGGGATTATTTCCAGAACATTCTCTACATCAAATATTAGAAACTGTCAGGAGAAGTGGAAGATCCACACTCTAATCCCCACGCCAAGTTAGTCAAAGGCAAGATTGTTCTCATCTGTTTTCCAGATGCACTGCTGTATATGAGGCAGGAATTGCACCATCATTATAAAGAGCCTCTGGATACAGATGCAAAGTTGCTGGTGAATGCTGCCAGGCTTCAGGTATGGACTATGGCAGTGTTGTCAAGTAATTACTCATATATCCAGCAGAGGAAAATTTACGGGGCTTCACCAGGAAAAACTTCACTGCTGAGACAGCTGCCTCTGTGGTCGGTCAAGAGCCGAGTAGAGATTTTTTTGGATGCTAGTGACATCTAAATACTGGCATCTAAAAGAAGATTTAGTGCCTATATGTTTCTGCAAATCAACCCTAAAGAAACTTTTCCGGTCCTAAGCTTTCAAAAAGAAAAGATTAATTGGTCATCAAAAACATTCTTTATCTTCCTGGCAAACTCTTGCTGGATACAAAATGTAGCTAATCATGTCAATCCATTTTCTTCTGTTGTTGACATGAAATATCATATGCCTCCAGTCTAGAAAGGTTTCCTCATTTTCGATATCGGGATAGTTTCAGGCAACTGAGTAACCTCCAGACAGTTGAGTGAAATTGCCAAGGGAAGGGTGCAGGAGTACAAGTGCCATTTTGCACACAATTCATCATTACTCTCTGGTCTCTGGAAATTTAGCCCTTCTACAGTCTACCCTTGAATTTTATCTTTTCTTCCTTCAGAGAGAAATGAGTCAGAAAGTTTAATAGTTTAGCAGCAAACCTCTGAAAGACACTGACCTTAGAAACAAAATCCAAGGTACTATCAAAGAAAACAATGAATAGACAATATTTTGATTGTTGCAATACCACTCTTGAAAAGCCGCTGGAAGATCATTTAGAATTACGCTATTTAAAATGCAGCCACTATGTAATCATCCTCTTCAGTTTAAATCTCAGGAGATCAGTTCTCCTGAAGATGAATTTGTAAGTCTGCCTTACTGCGTCATTACTGCTGGCAGGATTTATACGTACGTATCAAAAAAATAATGTAGAGGCATTTATTTATAATTTTACTGACAAGGTTAGCATGGTTTTGATAATTGCTGAAAACCATCCAACAAGGAATAATGGCTCTAAACAGCAGTGCTCTGGCAGGTCATTGCCTCAGGACCACCCAGCAGATAGGTCACCACTAACTCCTGCTGTAGTACTGGCTTCCCACCAGTCATTAGCAAAAGAGCAGCAGGGTTCTGTCAAAAATGCATCAAGACATTTGTCACCTAAAAGTAAAAAATCCACCTATTCCATCAAATACTGTCAATAATATCCTACAGAGAAGGGCAGTCCTCAAATATTCTTACAGAGATATAATCTTAGGTGCAGGTGTTACATAAATTCCCTAATGATACCTTGCATTGGTATGCCAAGAATTTTCCTTAAGGAGAAATTAAAGCAATTCCCGGCAGGACACACATCATCATTGGATTCTGTTGTCTACCTCCTTTAGCTCCAGATAAGTGTCCACCCTTAATCTGAGTATTTATTCATAACATAGCAAGGACTTGACTAGTTTGTCAGATACAGCAGGCTCATTGGCTACATTTCTAAATCAAAAAAAATAGTAGACTGGGAGCAGTGACAATATCAACTTACACCCAGCATGCTAACCTAAACCACCTTAAACAAACTTCTACTCCCTTAAATACAATTATTCTTGTTTTTCTGATGAATACTGCTATAAAAAGTGTAATCTCATATAAAAAGCACAACTTTCTGCCCCTGTTTTATTTATAGTTTGGTACAGGATCCTTTGCTTTGAAAGTTATATATGAAATAACTCCTCATAACATATTGATAACACAAGTGTAAGAACACCTCAGAAGAGAAATCTGACCACAAACTGTAAAAAACATTCATTGAGGTTTCCTTGCCTCCTCAGAGAAAACTCCTGATGTGGATATCCAGGCTTGACACTTACTCATAGTGCAGAATTACCTCAGTAGACAGAGGAAGGGTTTCTGCTAACAAATATGGTCTAGGTGAGTTAAAAACTTTCCTTCGGTTCCTACATACATAGGATATCACACCAGCGTGGAGAATGTGAGTGTCTGACTGCTAGTGCCAGACACAATGTCATCCAGCCCTCACTCAGCCACACCACGTAGGCTCAGGCGGTGTGGAGCACGTAAGGGGGTTGGAGTAACAAGAGCTCCGACGCTCCTTCTGATGGCAGATCTGGAGAACCTCACTGCTCGTGCGTCTACCAAGAGAGTGGCAAAACACAGAGAGCACGGGAGGCAGGACACCCACCTACAGCCAACAGTTGCCATGACATGCTGCTTCAGAAGCTGTGAATCTGCAAGATCATGTGCTCAGAAAATGACAGGGAATGACCTAGGAAGCTCTGCTCCATGCAGAGGAGATGGGCTGTTTGAGAAAAAAACTTGAGGAATGATCCATTTCTCAAATATTTTAAATTTTTGTGTAAAGGTTATCAAATAGTTGGAAGTTATATTATCAGTAGTAGTCAAAAGAAATGCGGTATTTACTGTGACTAAAACATTCAAATCAGCTAAGAGTCCCAGTGAAGCCCTCCTGAAATCTGTATGTAACACTTTAAAAGAATGTCACCATTTTTTATGTGAACAATAGTGTTAAAACAGAACATTTGTGGGATGGAAGGAGAACAAGGAGGGCTGGTAACAGCTGCTAGAGAACCCTAGAAGTATGTAATGAGTTTCTAGTCATTAACTAAAACTGAGAAAGTTCACAGTGATTATTTGCCAGTAAGCCTTCAAGTACATTGTTTTTGAACAGCCACAAAGGAAAAACTTGGCCATACTTTCCAATGCAGCTGTAATACAATACTCACATTTATATTAGGCAACTTCACTGGGTTCAGTAATGAGACCAACATAAACATGGAGTAAAACCTGTCTGGTAAAGGATTTATGGTAAAGTTTGTCACATAGATTCATGCAATTTACATCATCTTCTTCCATGTTCTGTCTATGTGTTGTTCCCAGTGCTCCTGGACATGTGATAGACAGGTGATGGAAATCTCATGCATGAATTACAGAAAAATGACTACAAGGAGCTAAATTGAGCAAGGTGATCTCATCTACTTGGGTAAAGAGAGAAATAATACCTGCCAACACTAACACTTTACAGTAACTGTTTTCCGGGACACCTTGCTCTTTTGCCTCTGGTGACAATAGTCCTCTAAACTGGAGGTCCAGACTCTGCCTTGGCATTTAGGCATAATAACAGAGGTTAAATAAATTAATGTGGTCCCAGACAGGACTGTCAAATTGTGCAACTGGATTATCAGAGAACATTACAAAATCCCAACCTGGCTGGCTAGTTCTGAGATAAATCAGTTCTTCTCCCTGATCCAGACAAACTGTTTCCAAAGATCAATTTCATACATCCTTGTAGCTTTCCTGATACTGCATTATTGAAAACATTTTGGTGCATTCAAAGAGTTCCATTCAAGTTCCTAAAATGAATGACACTCAGGGATTAGCACCACTGGCAAACAGATGTACAGCAGATTAATGAAAATGTTTCACAGTCTGAAAGTAGTATAAAAAGCACATCACAAGTCAAAATAAGCATCACTTTTCTTTGATTAGACTTGCTTTAAAATAAATTTATAGACCTCAGAAAATGAAGACAACAGAATACCTGCAGAGAAATTCAAATCTGCACAGGAATTATGTGGAAAGCCTCCAAACACATCATACCCAAGTAACAGTAGATTGTGATCCTAAGGATGCACTGGACATATTTTTTCTGCTGTGGCTTTTTTTTTTCTTTTAATAACAAACATATGTAGCAAAAATATTTAGTACATGCCTTGCTGCTTAAACATTGCAATCACATAACAGATCAGCTCTGCCAACAATTCCCATCTCAGCCAAGGACACAACTGCAGGATAATCAGTCTCTTCCTCTCTCCCCTCTTGGTGTGTGACAAGCATTCACCAGTTTTGCAGTTCCTCCCAAGTTCCTTGTTCTCCTTAGAAATAAAGCCCTTTTTAGTTGCCCTCCGGCTGACTGTTTCCCTGAATTTGCTTGTCTGACACTTCCAGCCCTTGCATTTGATGCAACTTGATCTATTCCCCTCTATTTCTTACCTGAGTTAACCCTACTCTGTGCAAGTTTTGTTAATCTCATTATGGAATTAAAGAAGGAAGGGTCCATGATCCCTAGCAGAGCAGTACAGCCCTACTGACTTGAGGCAAAGCCTGAAGTACAGGTATTCTTCAGCCTCATTCAGAGATCGATCATGCCCGTCAAGGATGTAAAAAATTACACCTTGTTTTTTACTAAGAACAAAAATAAATTGGTTCATCAAAATCATGCATGGAAACTTGATCTCACATCCAGTAAAGTATCGGTCAAACATACTGAACAGGTTGTGTTGGGTTCTGTGCCAGACTGACCTTTGTAATCACATATCAACAGATATTCTACTCTGCAAACTAAGAACATGGTCTTGTGTTCTTTTTGTTCTTTTGTGCATTTCAAACTTCCAGAAATGTGTCAGCAAATTTGATCTCAAAGAACATATAGAGGATGTGTCAGAATGAGTAAGTAGACAGCATCAATTCATAAGGGCAGTATTTTGCTGCAGTGTTGCAAACTACTTTCCTCCAAGGTGAACAGGGAACCCTTGCAGTTCTTGGTCTTTGAATCGCTGCTTCCTTTTCCCAAACTGGGCACTGTCCGGTTTTCACCGTTTGCCCTTGAAGACAGGATCGAGTAATAAAGTTAAATGTGATTCCATTTTATAAAAACTCAAATATCTGGCAATAGTATTAATCTTGCAAAAATGAGGCAGATAAGTCAGATAAGAGCCAAGACTCCTTACTCTTATTTAGGATTTATCAGATAAGTCAGATAAGCTGAGGCACACTCAAGCCTCAGCCAGACAAATGGAAATCTATGAAAGGGTACCTTGCTGAACTGTGATGGACTACATCCAAAAGAAGATTAAGACACAAGATAGACATACCTTGATGGATTTATTCCATCAGTCTGCATAAAAGAGGGACATTAATGTGAAAGAATTCTAGCTTAAATCACTGAACCAATATTATTTTGGCTGAAATCAAGTTAGATCTCAATAGAGATGCAAGTAGAATAAATTTCTCCTCTGGGATTGATGTTTTGATTGCATGGTTTAAATATTTTATTATTTATCTAGTAAGTTAATTCTTTATTACAGTACCTTTTTGGAATAAAGTAAGGAGACTGATTTCCATTCTTTTGGTTAACGCCATTATCTCCAAAGCATTTATTCAGATGGTACATTTCACTTTAAATTTGATTCTAGCATCAAATGTATTGTTTTCTAATTACGTTTCTGGTGGAGGTTTCACCCTTGTATCTGTATGAGCTGAGTTATTCACAGTTAGAATTTTATTGCACCTAAATTACAAGTTTGGAATGTTGCTTCACATGTGATTAATTTGAGTAATTGTCAAGAGCCTGCCAAACACCCCGTGTTCACTGAGATGAGGCTTTATAAATCAGACATGGGTGGGTCTACCAGGAGAGTTTGTGCAGGAGGTAAAGACTCTGCAATAGCTTGTGGTGTTTTCTTGTGTAATTAGAAAATGCACGGTTCTCCAACTAAGGAAATTAATTAAAACCAAGCAAATGGTAATCAAGGCATATTGCAATATAATTTTCTCCAGCACATGCATTACTCTCAGGTGTTGTCAATGTACAGTATTGGTTTTACACTGTAAATTTAGCTCCAGGATAAATTTTTTCTATCTGGTTCTTAATATATTCTTCTCACTCATTTTTCAATTTGCTTTTCATCTATCTGTACAATTAATCCTGTGGTACATCTAAAAGGCAATGGCTACAAAACATAGAATTTATTATGGGATATTTTTCCTCTTCTCCGCAATATTCATGGTCAAAAAAAAACCCAAGCTAGATTAGCAAATATCTCATCAATGAAAACTGAAAATTAGTTTCATTGTTATGTGTGATGTGATGTCATTGCTTGTGCAATACAAGGAGAATGATCATCATATTAACACTTGAAAACTGAAAATATTGCTCAATTATCAGCCCACCTAATATTTTCCATAAAAATGTTTGACTCAGAAATTGCGTCATTTGTTATTTACTTTCTAAACATCTCAGAGTTCCCAAGGGAAGGTAAATAGACCAGGAAGACTCTGAAATTAAAAACATCTGACAAAAACTAAAAATCAAACACTCAGACCAACCTGTCTACATTTCCTTCATTCATCAACAAACACTTAAGAATAACAGAGACACTTAGAAAACTCAGGATCAGTTTCCCCAGTTGTAAGGCCAAAATTTCAAAAAATACAAGTCACAATAGCTAGAGTAGTCCTTTCACCTTCAGTCATTCCAAAGTGTTTGATTACATTGCTCTCCTTAACACAGTAAATATATAGAAGCAAACCCTATGTATTTCTGTGATTGAGGTGACACATAATTCTCATTTCTTTAGATTTTAATGCAAACAGATGCAAAAACATCCTTTCAAGCCATTTTTAATCCACTCCAGCTGGTAACGATACCTGGTTCCCTGTCCAAGGTTCTAAATACACTCCATTGTCAACCGAGCTTGGCAGAAATATGTCAAGTATCTAAGACTGACTTATTATCAGGAAAACATTGTGATTATGACTAACAACCCCCTCCCTCAAAAAAAAAAAAAAAAAAACCAAACCAAAACACATAAGGGGAGAGCTGGTTTTTAAAGCATCAAACAATTCGAGCCCCTTGCCATGTTCACAGAGAAGACCTGCTACGACTTGCCCCTCTAGCAGAAAATTCAAAGTGTATATCTCAAGCACAGAGCTAAGCTCAGGCTGTGTTTCACAGTGACACTTCAGGCACTGCTGAGCATCAAAAGGTACATTTGAGTCATTCTCTCCTTGCACAAGAGACGAATTCCCCCTATACTTACTAGGGGGAATTCCCCTATAAAGCTCTGCTCCAGGTTTTACCATACCTAGCTTGGCAGGGGGCTATAAAGACCTCAAGTCCCACTGAAAGATGCCTGTCTGCTTTGCTCTGTTTTCAGTTGCTGTGTCTAAGAAAGCGGTGCAGCCTAAATCCATAAATTTCACCACAATTCACCTTCCTCATCAACAACACCATCTTTTTTCTGTTACCTGAGGCCAATGCTCCTGCACAGTCTCTAGATTCCTATAACACGCCCTAACGGGTCACTACTCCTGCCTTAGCTTAGGTCAGTGGCTTAAAGAGCCTTAACAAAGTGGCAGTTTGATAGAAACGTTAATCACATTTTTTCCCAACAAAGACGCTACTTTGGTATTGTATAAATAAGCATGTACGTATTTTGAGTATTAGAACACTGAACTGTTCTTAACTAACATGCAAATAGAGGTATCAGCAAGAAAAATCTTGAGGAAAACCTGGAGTTTTTCCAGATATCAAAAGGTTAACCTCCCTTCACCTATTTGTGTGGTAAACTGTGCTGTTTCAGAGACAAGTAATTAGAATTTTCACACCTTACATGAATCTGTCATTACCCAGTTTGAACACTGAACATACTTTCTGTTAACAGAATGTCCTTACATTTTACAAAATAATTATGTATTTTGACTGGTTAAGCAGTAATAATGCTCTGTTCAAAGACTTGAAGGGAATAAATAAAGATTCTTTGTAGCTTTCTTTTTAATTTATGGATAATTGAAATATATCTTATATGTTTATTATCCCTTTACACTTCTGCTTTTAGACACTTTACCAAAAAAAACAGTTATGCAAAGAACTTCTTACTCAAAACTATTATACTCAGACTAACAAGGCTGAGAGTGGATCATGCAGAGCCATATTGCTGTGGTTTATAAATACCACAATTCGTTATGATCCTGAGTGCAGTTGTTATAAAACGGTGACTTTTTTTTGCACCAACGCTTAAAGCTACACAGAACGGCAGAGAAAAATAAGCAAACCCAGCAAACTTTCGTGAAATACTGTGATTCCATCTTTAACCTTGAATCTAAGAGGCTTCTGTAAATCACAAACAACATGATTTTGGGGTACTGAAATAACTTCTTAATTATAATGTCAAGCTCCTGGTACTACTGGAAATGTTTAAAGTGAGAGATACATATTGTGAGAAAACAACAGCTAATATATACATAAAAAAAAATTTCCTTTAGGTATGTAACATTTCAGCCCAGCTTTCCAATGAATAATGCAACCTTAGGAGAGCCGTTTAACATGTTTCAGACCCCCATCTGTAAAAGGAAAGCAGTATCTGTTACTGAGAGTGATCATGATCTGACCAGCAAATGTTTACAGAAGCATTTCAGATTGTTGTAGTCACAGAATAATGCCAAGGTGATCNAAAAAAAAAAAAAAAAGGACCCTGCAAATTCAGATTGCAAGGAAATTCAACAATATTTAACAAAGTAAAAATTAGAGCCTGCTGTGGTATAGAGTGCTTTGGCTTGCTTGCTGTTGTAAGCATGTTAGCTAGTCTTCATCATCCTGTGCAGAAATTACCTGAAGTGAAACAAACACAAAAGCTGACCAGAGGCAAGGTCAATCTGAAGCACCACTGTTTGTAATTCTTTTATATGAAATGATTATTTGTCCATCTCTGTTTCTTCTCATCTTTATACAGATTGGTCTTACTATCATTTAGCAGGTCCATGGAATTGCCCAGAACCGTAGACATGTCAATACAGAACTCAGAATACAAAACAGAGAATAAAAGTACAGATGAGACAGCAAAATAACCCTTATTGTTCCAGATTATCTATATAGAAAGATAAAGAAAGATGACAAGAGGCAGTGACGAGAGCTGTGAATCTGGGAAGCTGTTGAGCAGATCACCGCAGGGATAGCTCTTTTTTTGTCAAAAGAGAAGACTTGCCTCCTTGTTTTTGAAGTCAAATGTTATTTTCTAAACAGTAGCACAACTTCTCTAACTGTTCAAGCAACAGCACTAGCCACAGAATGATCCTGTAATAATGAGATTCCCTTTCAGCTCTTCTAATTGAAGTCAGTTTATCACATTTAGTAAAGATTACCAAAAATCTGTAGTATACATTTTTCAGAATGCCACAAAGATGATAAATGTTTCTAGTAACAGTGGGGTCAGAAAATAATAAGCCTTTGACCATAATCAACCTATAGGCCCAGTTTTGTCTGTACTAGAAAGAGTGAAAGTGATGTGATAAATCAAAATGGAAACAGAGAATTAAGCAGCAAATCTGACCCTCCTCCTTCTCCCTGTGCAGTCTTTATGTGCCTCAATGTCAAACTGTGGCCAAATGGATTTTCTATAGGTATTTAAATGGACAAGAGCAGATCATATATGTACTTTTCAGTTAAAAATACTGCTGACCCCCACTCCACATTTTGGTACAACTTTCTTATGGCTTTAAGGAAGGAAAATCCAATGTGTAAGCTGAAACTGCAGTTTACAGGCTGATGTAGTTCACTTGCTAGAACAATCTAGAAAAATTAATGTCAGGAAAAAAATTAAGAACAATGAATGTAGATCAGTTTCCATGCAGAACTAACAAGGAGCATTCAGTTTTTAAAAAGCTAGGATGTTCTCCCCCTCTAGTCTTTATGCACTAAAACTGAGTATTTAACATGAAAACTAAACCAGCGAAAAGGAATAGCTCACTGGAGATCAAGTCAGGGGCTTCCACCCTCTGGGTAAACAGGATACTCAGTATAATGAAAAGAATGGAAAAGGGTTTCACTTTCTCACCATCTCAATGCACTTAAGTAGCAGTACAGCCAGTAAAACAGAGATTCAAGTCCCTCCAGTTTGAGGATAGGCCAGAAAAAGAGCTTTGTGAAGAGTGGAGTGTGTCATACATAAACTGTAAACCAGTAGCTAAATTCAGAGTTTGCCTTGTTATTTGCAGTTTAATATTATTGTTGTGGCACACTGAAAAATGTCTTCCCCATGGTTCCTTAGAGAATAGACCACCTAGTCTTATTACAATCAAATGAGCTTTCAGACCTCTACCAAGGTCTTCCAGATTATTAGAGGAAACAAAATGGGTTATAGGCATTTTAATTCAGTCTTACTCTCTTTTACAGCTTTGTATCTGCCATCTGTTAACCAAACCAGAGATCTTAAATGCTGCTGTAGATTCAAGGTAACTTTCTACTGCACCCAGATGTCTCCTTTGAAAAGATGTTACCAATTAAGTTGCTGCCAGTTCTATTTTAACACTTTGTAGACCGCAGACTTTTTCACACTAGTTACTAATACATCATTATTGTCCACATTGAGATGTGTATGGGTGTGTTTATTCCTAGGTACACAAACACACACATCAATGCATGAGTATGTCTGTCGAAAACTATTGCACTGATTCATAGTCAAAGTTTGGCATGATGTTCATTATGCTCTTAGCTCATGTGCCTGGGACCTATCTGGTTACTTTTCAATATTAAACACAGTAAAACAGTAACAGGCTAATCCTTACCCTGGCTGTGATTAAAACTTGCAGCTGCAACACATTTTGATACACAGAAAAACTTCACATTTCTTCACTCTCAGTTTGAGATCCCCCACAGGTCTCTGGGAGAGAAAAATCATTTTAGCTGAGACAAAAATTAAATGAGGTTGTCAACTTCTTTTGCACTTCTTTAAGAACACAACAAGGAAGTATCCCTTGCAAGAAAAAAATGAAAAGAACATTGAATGAGAAAATGGTTTTCAGCTGGATGGTGAGAATAATTTAGCAAATGTCACTTTGGTGTTTTCAGACTTTCACAGAAAGCATCTGGCTGACTGAAGATTAATCTGATTCTTTCAGATAGCTGCTGGAGTCACCAGACTCCCCTAGCATAAGAATGCAAAAAAACCTCATGTAAAAGCCAACACAGTAGAGTCCTTTCTACTGGTTCAGAACAAAACAACAATTGCCACTTTATCTGATAAAATGGCTATAAATAGTTGTTCTTGTAAAAACTGACTCTGAAGCTATCCTGGCTTCAACAGGGGATCAAAACAGGTGTACTCAGAATCCCACTTTCAGAACTACATGCTCATTGCTGGAGCCACCGCCTCTCATCTTTGAGACCTTTATGCCACTTTGGATATAAAATTCAATAAGACTCCAGATGACAGGCCACTTTCACTCAGAACTGCAGATTTAAACCAAATCTCAGTTACTAACATACCTTTTTTTTTAATAATATTTACCAACAGTGATTTTAGTTTCAGTGGTCTCTACCAGTTCATACTTAATACTCTTTCTAGATAACATGTTTTTCTAGGCTAGGATCACAACCTAATACTAGAGACAGGTATGCCTGTGCTCCTTGTATTGCAAGAGCCTTTACATAGCCGTTTGCATGAGCACCTCTGAACAACAGACATATGTTGGGGTGACGAGACAACTAATTTTCCTCATCACTGGGTACACCTGTCTTATGCAACCAGAAACATGCTAGTGACATTAGTGATGCTCCCACGCTAATATCTGCTGCTTCCACAGCAGATCAGGTGTCCTTTCACACCCTGTGCCACGTACCTTGCACAGCCTGGGCAGTGCCAGCTGAGGCAGACCTTCACTGTGCTCCCATGAACAGAGCAGACGTGCTTGCTGCTGTTTCACGTTTTCCTGAGACTGTGGCTAACCAGAACAGGCTGTATGTTCTCACCAATATTAATACAGCTACTAAGGCATCACAAAGTTTATTTTTGCATCTTCAGATTTAAACAAACTGACATCTGAGGCAATTTCTGATTCATCTCTTGTCAAAACCTATTGTCCATTAAATCCTCAGCCTTCCTCAAGAGAAAATCATGCTTCATTGGGCAAAATATCTGTTCCTACTAATCAACACTTTCAAACAACAGGGTCAAAGCAGTTTTACTGTCCTTCATTTTCTATTACACTGAATAAAAAGCAGAATGGCACAGAAGCGTTTCCAATGTCCTTCTATTGCCATCTGGTGCTCATATCATGTAACTGCTCGTATGGATATTTGAAACTGGTTCTCAGTCCAGGCTCCCAAGTGTCTGCAGGTCCAGGAACTATTTCTAGGAGAACTGCAAAATGTAGCTATAAACTACATTCACCCTCAGTAGACTTAGATTTTCAATTCAGTGGTCCATTCCTCTGGGAAAATTTTACAAGTCGAAACACAAAACAACACTGATAATGACTACATACATATCCCTAGAGTGACATACAAACATACACTTGGTGTACATACATACGTAGTAAAACCCTTTCTCTTTCTCTCTCAAATTCACTTGCAGCCTTGAGATAAAAACCAAAACCGCAGCTTCCATGCAAACAGAAAACAAGGTGTAACACAGACTTTTTCTTCTGTTTTCCTCTGTACACATCACCCCCCTCATATTCCAACTACATTAATCCAGCTACAAAAATCATTACATTGTCTTAAACACCATGAGATATTTTGGCATGTATTTCAGATATCTTCTGAGTTCTAAATATATGAAGTTCACATTTTTAAGGTCTTTCTACTACCTTTGAAACTTAATTCAAAAAGACATCTATGATTTTGATACAAATTGTTGATTTATGAAGCTGGAGCATTAAGAAAGCTGGTTTGTATTGGGAGAGACAATTTTGTAAATAGTCATGTTGTATTTCTCAAGTTTAATATCTTGAGGACAGCTCCAAAACCTGAGGTATTTAATCAATCTTTCAATTTAGAAAACCTATGAATTAGTGCAGATTATATTCAATAAATTGCATGCTTTTATAATTAGGTTGCATCCCAAATTTCAACCAGTTTTTTCTAGGCATTCAATCCATGCTTCACTTGTTCTTAGGAAGTGTGCTAGAACAAGGGTCAGAGTATTTTATTGTGTTATAATTTACTCTGACCTTTTTCCTTGTCACTATATTAGCAGGAATGGAAGGGACAACAGAGGTCCATGAATCGCATCTCTGTCAACCACCACATGGTAAGATTCTTCCCATGCAGAAACCCAGCTCTGTGTGTGAACCCTCCCTGTGTATTTTTGTTTGCAAATGCAGTCTGACTTGAGAATACTTAACCTACTTCTGCCCTTCCTGGCATCCAAGCTGTCTGTCTTTGGTAAACAGTTCCTTCCAATGTTCTCATATCCTCTCTACTTACTTTCCACCTCCCTGAAAAAGAACATTCCTCCATTTTCAACTCCCCCAAATGACAACACTTCACTTAAAAAACCCCAAATATTCTGAAACACTATATTTTAACGTTATGGTTTAATTTTGGTGTGGTCTTAAACAACCCAAGTTGCTTCCACATGTTTTTTCAACCATTTTTTTTTTACATGCTTAATGCATCTGAAGTTTATCCCCAGGTTTACTCTAGAGCAAAAACTACATTATTCTAAAGCAATAGCTGTCACAGTAAAGGTTACAATGGTAATTGATCTACCACTGATGTCTCTAGGAAATTTGAATTTCACTGCTCCCATTAAATTCCACACTTAAATCACTGTACAGACTTTTCACCATAATTCAGATGGTATCTATAGCATCTCTCCTGCATCCAGTCCTCAAACCATTGTATTTCTTTTCTTTCTAGCCCTTGTTTATTTTGCTGGAATCCATAGGTCATCAGTTTGCTTCATACTTTTTCTCCAGAGCCAAAATCTCGACACATATGAAAAAAATGGTTCTCTAAGACATCAGAGCTTATTTCAGCTTTTAAAATACATTAATTCACTGACGAATTCTGCTAAGGATGCCCTAGCTATTAGACAGTTTTTATTTATGAGCCTTTGATTTCTTCAGAGCATGCTTTACTTTATTAACCAAACAGATTACTTCTGAATAGATCCAAAATTCTCAGCAGTTACTGCAAATGTTTCCCAGACCACAATGGGCTTTAGATCAAATTCTGGATAATTATTGTTACACATGTTTGGTCTCCAGGGACTGAAATTTAAAACTCTGCTACATATTAAACATTATAGATTCAAAAGACATCAGGTAAGCTAAACACTGCTCCGCCCTTCCAGCTAAACCTCAAATTTAATTCTGTCATTTTCCCAAAGGAGATAACTGTAGTCACAATCGTTATACCATGCTTAAGACATTTTCCTTAACAGCAGTCACCAGTATGTACTTTATATAGTAGAAATTCACTTGAGATTTTTCATCTAGAGCTTCTACCGAGATAAGAGAACCCTGATTACTCTGGAACTTCAAGAATCATCCACATGATCCTGACAGCAGAAAGTTGGCTGCTTTCCCTATTATCTAAAACATGATAACATGATGAACAGCTTTCACCCACATCAGTGAAGCTGTCCTAACCCCTGGGCTAGAGGGAATAGAATGGCAAGTCTTTCTCAGCAGTCTCTGCTGAAACTCTCACACTCTGTATGAAATGTTTTGCTGGAACATGTATACAACTCTCACTGGGGAAGGGGAGAGAGCTCGCATATCCCTTCGTGCAGTCCTAACCACAAGCACATGAGCTGTAAGGAAAGCAGCACCCTCTTTCTACAGCTAGTCCTGCTGTAGATCACACCAAAACTAAGCTTTCTCCCGAATCACACAAGTTAGGGGGACTAATCCTCTGAGGTTTGCTCTTGCCAAAGAAGCCAGGCTACCCCAGAGGCTTGGTGTAAACACAGCCACTCCACTGAGTGCTGCACGACAGGTGAATGGATTTAGATTCAAGCCTAAACAATAAATACACAAACTAGAAGAAAAAAAAATGTTTCAACATTGTGAAAAGAATAAGCATACTTTGGGGAAAAAAAAACCACAAACAAAAAAAAGAGGCATGCTGCCTGCTGAATGACGTAATTTCTCCCTTATGTTCTGTATGAAATATAGCCTTTACAAGCAGCTCAGTCACAAAGAAATGTTTCTGCCCTCTATCACAGGTTGGAATGCAAGAGACCAAAAATACATGATGGTGACATATGATTCTGAACATTTCAGAAGGATCCTAGAGTGAACTCAGAGTGCCAGGTAAACGTTTTTACTACACTAGTCCCATGAACCAACACTGGGCCTTGCGCAGCCAGTGACATTTTTCCTTTTGAGACTTTTCATTTATTTTACAGTGAAGTCCTGAGGTTTTTGGAGGGGTTTTTTTGTGGGTTTGTTTGTTTTTGGGTTTTTTTTTTTGCCGAAGTTTTAAAATCTAACACTAGATGGTGCTTTCTGATGAGAAAACCCTAGGCCTCTTTTTTCTTTAAAACATTCTGCTGCAGCACTGTAACATAACTAAATGAGCATTGCGACTATGGCAGGCTTTGAAGAACCATGCTATCAGATTCCCAGCACTTGCTTTATTTCTGAGGAATCATTACAGAATCATTGAAGTGTAAACTGCAGAATAAAATCAAGTTCCCAAGTCCTTCCTTTTTTCATTGTATGAAACTCCAGTCTTACAAAGTTAATACATTTTGTGCACATTAAACACATGAAAATAGTGATTGTAGTCCTACATGGCATGTGTAACTTATTTTATTTCTACAGATATAGATATATGAAGTTCTTATTTAACTAAGTATAGATATTCTGTTTATATATAAAGTATTCAACACTAATAAATAAAAATAATCTTTCTTCATGGTTAGTGACAGTAAATTCTGATGCTATATGAGAAAGAAGAGGGAAATATGCTATTCTTATGAACTAAAAGCAAGGATAAACAGTCTACTGGAAATGCTGAGATGAAATAACTAAATTTTTTTCTCATCTATGTTAAAACAAAGTTAGCTGTAGTTTGCCTAGACCAGTGGCCCCTGATCTGTGGATATGTTCTTTTTTGACATTTCCATTTGGTCAAAACGAGATCTCACTGTAGGAAAGACACTGTGGTCAAGGTTAATAATATGGTGCTTTAAAAGAGCTTAATTGTTAATCTGTTATGCATTCCTAATAAGTCTATAAGCTTCAAATGTGTGTCATCTTTAATTAGATTAACAAATTGTCTCCCAGTAGTGGCTAATTATATTCACTCAGTATGGAAAATAACTTAGTAGTTAAATAAATATGATGGCCAATTATGACTTTAATGAATCAGTGCTGTGTTACCAGATTGATGAGTTGGACACCAAATGAACATGAACTAATCACATCACACCGAAGAATAAGGTGAGCTCTGTATGACAGCTAAACCTGGAAGAAGGACAATCACTAACAATTAGAGATGTGCTATCTGTCCAACCAGCTCATGTATGCTCTTAGGGACATACAGGGGGTGACCTTCCCACTGAAAGCACTAAACTCTTGCTCTCTGTGGGAACTGATGCACTGATGAAAGTCTTGATTCCCACAGAATTGCTTGCTCCCTCCATAGTTACAAATTTATTTAACAGGGATTAATTAATTGTGAACAGAGTGAAGTCACAGAAGGCCTGAATGTGTCACCCTTGCTGAGGCAGAGCAAGGTGTACACAGCCCTACTTGTCACAGGAATGCCTGCATGGCAAGGGACTGCACAAAAAAGGATGACAGAACTTACCTGTGAAGTAGTGGGAAGGAAACATCATTCTCAAGGCTCAAAATGGCATTTTGTTGATTAACTATATTTATCATATTAGTTAACTATATTCTTATGTTACACCTTGGATTAGAAATCATATAGACTAATGCTCATGAGGTAAAATACCTCCAGGAAGCCTGGGGGTGAAACGCTTGCTGCTTTGGAAGATCCATATTACGTCCCTGTAGGATCTCTCTCCAGAGACCACATGGATTCTGCCTCCCATTCCCATACAGGAAAAACTCCTTCCCCTTTCCAAAGAACTGCTGCAGAAAAGGAGCCTTTCTAGAGTACAATACTACCAGGTTCCAACTGCAATTTCTGCAAAACCTGCATTTTTTTACAATGGAGTTTTTATTTTATTAACTGTTTTGTTTAATTTTGGTTTTTTCAATGAGCAGAATACAGGGATTCTTTTCAGGTCACACAAACCTCTTCTGAAAAATTTTTACTTGTTGCATTCAATCTGAAGTTCACCTTGGATCATTTAAACACTAGCCAATGTTCACCAAAGGTGCCAGAATATATCTGGTTTCCAGTCTGCCCAGAGCCAGAGCTTCCTGATGAGACTGCATGTCCCAGGATTCATCACAGACCTCATTTTTCCAGATGAGCTCCAGACAGCATCGCTGCTGTGCCACCCTGTGACCCTACCCACAAAAATATGTGTGGATATGAAGTTTCAAAATAACCCTGCAGCAGCCCTTATCACTTCAGGACACAGTCCTTGCAATCCTTCTGCTTTCCAGACACATGCTTAGCCCAGCTGCCTGGCAATGTGAATTGCGGTGGAAATCTTTAGGAAATCTTTATATTACAACGTCAGACGAGTTAGACAATTTCTCCATTCATCCTTATTTAATTGTTTCTATCTCCAAACATCATTAGTTTTCAATAATTATCACATAAATCTGCAGTTCACACTTCTATCTCTTCCTTCTCAATGGGTCACTGCAAGCTTTTGCTACAGAGCAGCTGAGTTCAAGACTGATGTCAGATTTTGTTCTTTAAAGTCTTTGTTCTGTTAATTAAGAAGAAATTAAACCAGACAGAGACCTACTATTCCTAGATTTAGTTAAATCAAGGTAACATTTAACAAGAGTATGCACATTTTACTCACCACTTTTCAAATCTCTTTTGTAAAATTTGATTTAGTTTTTATCTTCTTGAAAAGGTAATTTTTATCTTGGAATCAGGGTTTTCTGATTCTGAAACAAGCGGGAATCAATGGCAATATACATAACTACTCAACCGAGAGTAATAAGTCACAGCAGCCACTGGGCCATTGTAACGACAAAATATGTTCAAAACAAGGTAATTCAGAGTAATGTATTTCAGTTAAGAGCATACTTGCAAAAAAGCTTCATGATGGAGAATTTGGCTAAGACAGTAGAAAGCCCAGAGGAATAAAGCTGGAAATCATAAAGTGACCCCCTAGGTTATTCTAACAATAGAAGTCACAGAGAATTTTATCACCTTTCAGTGGAGATCTCCCTTATGCTACAATATTGATGAAAAACGAAAAGAAATTGCATTCAAGCACAGAAAGAAATCAGCCATCTGTTTGGAAACTGTTGTATCAGGTAGTCCGTGGTCTGCACCTGAGGTAAGTAGAGGACAGTGCTATTCTCAGCAAAAGTTCAAAAAAAAGGAAGCTATGACTCAAAATAAAGTGAAGAGAGGCCCAATAAATCCACACCATATTTATCCACTGGGTAGAGTGACATGAGGGACTACCCCGCTTTGTCTAACAGATTTTGATTGACTTGCATGCTCTGAAGCATTCATTTCTGTTTCACTCTAATTCCTAAAGATTAACAGTACAGAAAACTAAATTTAATGACAGATGTAGAGGTCACTTGGGGCAAGGAGTCATCAGGGACAACTGTTTTCAGAGGCACCTTTAGCACGGGGTGAATTAAGTTTACCATTGTAAAAGGCAATAATGTGTACAGATGGGGCCCCTTGGAACACGAGGAAGTACAGCTTAAGTAGAAAACTTTACAGAGAATGTCAAAACACCATCCATTTCTAACAACAAATGTCTACATCCCAGGCTCACTCGTGTACTCCTGTATTACCAATAGCCCATACCAAATCTCTGATACAGAGGAACTTGATTTAAAACCAGCAGAGACACAGTCCACATTCTGAATTCATCCCCAGAAGAATCATTAAAGAGACCTCATTCTACCCATTCCTGGCAGCCTGTCCCTGGCAATACTGAACCTGCATCACACTGGCTTCTGCGGCCACAGGGACCAAGTGCTGATTAAAAAAAAGTTTTATGTGGTGTGGTAGAGGACAGATGGCAGCAGCAGCTGGAAACCTTTGCAAAATATACATTCTGTATGTACTTTCAAATACCCCAGGGCCTTCTCAACAGCCTATACTAGTCAGGGTATTTGAAAGTTTCTAGGGTATGTGAAAGAGGTAATTATTTAGACTATCTTTCTATTTCCATTGATTAAAGAGAAGCCTAGAGGACTCGAACTGAGCAGAGGACTATTTTGGAGAGCCAAAGTGAGGCTATTGATCTGGTGGGGATGTTAATATTTTCATATTTTCACAAATAGGCAACACTCCCAAACTAACAAGGCAAAGCGCTTCAACACATTTTCACAAAAAATACCCAGAGTTGGTTTGTGAAGAAATGGAGCAACATATGAATAGATGAATAAGGGCTCCATTATACAGAGATATATATTCCACCTATGAAAGGTTAACACAAAAATCTGCTATTTCACACTGCCACTACTATTTTCCTCCTTGTATTGAATATTTATTCTATAGGCATACTATGAACACCACCACTCAGAAATTGTTTGAATGTAAATAGGTTTTTAATAAGACAAGAAGGTTACTAAATCTGCATCAGACTTTGTATATATCTACATTATGGTTGGCACAGCCATTAGCAAACACTAGTTTAAATTATTTAAGGCAATCTTTCTCTGAGCCATAAACATTTAAAACTTATTAGTATGTATTAGAACTTTAATGCAAAGTTTGCCTATCTGCACAGCCTTTAAAAAATGTTTTCTTCTGTGCTCTTTTACATGGAATTCATTTCAATTTGCTTCTGAATGCAGTGCTTCCAGCTCTCACTCATTTTAAATGGCAAAGATTTTATTTGAATAAACAATAACTGAGGAATGGAAATTAACTTAAACCTACCTATCAACTAAATTCTGTTAGAGTTCTTGGTCCCTTTTGGTCTTACTGTTATAGCTAGAAAATGGTTTTTGAAAAGAACATGAATGTGCTCAGGTGCTCATGATACATCCCTTTCAGGCACAGAGATCTGTGCCCTCTGCAGCTGTAAGTACAGCACGGAAACATCTGTCTATCAAGAGATTTTTGTTCTTGTGTTGGCCCTGCTGCTGTGGCCCTGGGGAAGCCAACTAGCCTCAATATCCTGAGCCACATAGTATGAATGTAACTACCTTGGAAAGTACTTTCAGTTCCACAGGCAAAAAATTCCTACATCTTGGGTTACATTAGTATTTGTCACTCCTTCACATGAATCGACCTGTCTGAAAGATCCTTACTCTTTACTACCACCAGCACCTCTTGGCTGCAGAGGATATAATAATGGGATACTACTACCCAAGATTCAGGCTACAAATGGCTTGATGCTGGAAACCAGAACATTGCTCTTCATAAACCATTGGAGTAAATGATTCTAAAAGAACAATAATTACAGCGGTATAATTTGTTTTCATTGATTTAAACAACTTCCTGTCAAAGCAAATTTCATGTAGCAGCTCCCACAAAGCACTTTATCCCTTTTCCAGGCATGGAAGCCATAAGCACTGAGCACAGCTTATAAACAGCAGTAGCAGGGTTAAAGGATTTCTCCCTAGTTCCTTGCAGGCAACTTTTAATTCATCCTATTGAACATCTGAGTAATAGCAGCAACACATTTTAATAATTTATAGGTTTGTATGTGGCTTCATGCAACCCTGTTTAAGCTCAGTTCCTTACTCCTAAAAATATGCAGTTGTCTCCTGTTTAGTATTTGACTTATCTCCAAAACTACTATGTTTAGTTTGGTCCTGAAAAATTAGAGTGGGGGTTTTTTTGATGAATTCCGTTTAAACTTCAGTCTTTTAGAAACATAATCTGACAAGGGTTTTGTACATCTATATCATGCTCATCTTTTAGTTCTCCAGACTCAGTGTTTGACAGTTGGATCATTCTTATCCAGAGAAACTCTGAAAATGCAGACACTGTCTGGCGCCAGGTGCACTGCGGTTACTGAATCCCAGAATCACTGAGATGGCACGCAGGACTTTCAATTATTCTAATGTGATCTCGTGCTGTTCTTGGATTCCAGTTGGAAAAGTCTAGCAGGCTTCTTTGAGCAATGCTCGCACACTGTTTTCTTACTTAAACATCTTTCTTTTTCCTAGTCTTTGAAATAAACTGAAAAAAAATCCATCACATCCAATTACTAACAACTAAGAATATAGCCAGGAACAGTGGTTCTGTGGTCTCTATTTAAAAAGTTTCTAATTTGAATATCTTTTAAAATTAATTACAGTAGAGAATAATAAATCACATCATCAGCAGGTGATCAAGGTGTTCTGTTCTTTTTATCCCATTAGCACCTTAGCTATTTACAACAAACACCAAAAAGTGCTTGCCTAGCAAGAGCCAGCCAGTTCTTAATTGGAGCCACCGTGCTTTCAGGTTCGTCAGATACTTAGAATACAGCTTTCTTAAAGAGAAACTGCAAGTAAAATGTCCCACTGAATGCTTCTTCATTCTGTTCATCACCAAACTGCCAGCTCACACCTGTTGAAAATGCAGTGTACCCCAATAGATAGCCTCCATAAATATATTCCAAAAAGAATATGCTTCCATGAAATAAACATTAGAATTCATGCAGGTAGAAAGCTCAAATGTCAGAAAAGTTTGAGGTACCTCTTCCATCTCTACTTACAGGTGCACCACACCCATCATTGTTTCTCATTCAAAAAAAAAGCTGCTCGTTTTCACTGCTGTAAAATTCAGTAGAGCGGCTTGCCAAGTAGTAACCTCAGTGCATCTTCAGAGATCAGCTCTCTGCAAAAGCATACATTGCTCCAGAGCAAGTTAACTTCTGGACCAGAGCACCCTGGGTTCTCAGCCTAATCTCATAATGCTTAGCTTTGGAGTCATTCCCACAAAGTCAGCGGCACATGCAAGGTCAGAACTCTTGAGTCCTACAAGGAGAAAAAGTAACCAATCTTCCAGATTTTAAATGAAAACTATAACTGATGTTAATAAGTAGGGGGAAATCACTGACTTGCAAAAAATGCCCCCACAAAGCGAGGGCTGCTCTTTCGTTCAGAGACCTTTCTTTACATGGCAGCTTTTGCACCACAGACATTGGTGTTTGTGTCGAATACTATTGATACAGGTAGAGCTAGGGGAAGAGCCAAGAGAAACCCCTCCTCCTGGAGCGGATGTGGCAAAGCCAGAGGGTAATTTGGACTATGGAATTTTTGCAAATGGATTATTTCCTTCTGTTATGAATAAACTCTTTATTTGCTTCCCTTTGCTTAAAGAAAACAAAAACAGACGAAATAAAAATAAATTGCAACTTGTTATTTTTGGCATGTCTATGAACTTAGAAACACTCAATTGGTAACCCAAGAGACAGACAGGAGACATCTGTTAAACTCATGCAGATGATATAAGGTAAGCAGTGACAATGTATGCTTCTTATACAACCCCCTGAAACTATGCTCCAGACCTCTTCAGGGACCCTTTCAGTCCTCACATGCTTCAGACCTGAGGTTACCACCAGGTACAACAAGAACAACCAGTCGTGTAGGCTTGGAGATGCCAAGCGCCATACAAAGACCTGATTTCACCTGGGGACTGAGCAGCCAGCAGAAAGCACAGCAACAGGGCACAGCCCACGCTCAAAAGGGTCATAATTTAGTTGCTTCTTACCAGAGATTTTTGTTAGTTGATTGTTTTGTCAAGAAGAAAAATTTGTTTAAAATGTTGATTTATTTGTTTCAGCTTTTTAATAGGACCGAGCTTTTCACTTGAGAAAGACAGACTGTGAAGTATATGCAAAGGTCTGGAAAATTCAGCTTCTGCCCTGAGAATGATTAATCCTGTGCAGCTGTTCTCCTGGACTATTTTCAAATGCGTTCAATAAACCTTAAAGATTTGTTACAGAGTGGTGACAGAATTATTTTGCTTGACTAACTTCACATTTTCATTAACTGTGAAAGCTTAAACTTTGAGAGAAGATAGCTTTCACTGATTTGGATGATTAATAGGCAAGAAAGTTTTAAATGGAGAGCACACCGGCATTACAAGACTCTAAACACCATCACTCTGTTACTCATCTCTGCTAGTTATTCCCACCTCAAGAAGCTTATTTTCCAAGGACTGCTGCAAATTGCTCATTGCCCTCAGGACCTGTGCATTTCCTACCTCATAGGTGCAAAACTGGACTTTTTTTACAGCTGTTCATGACATATGAGAGAAGGTAAAGAAAAAAGCTTGAACTAACACACATTTTCTGGATTTTAATTCAATCCTTTTCAGCTTAGTTTAAGCACATCTTCCCGATTTTCAGTCATGTCCCTCCCAAAATAATTTTTAGATGCTTTCAATGAAGTTATCATACTTGCTTCAGATGTTTCATTCTGCTAAGCTAGGCCCTAATTCAAGAAACCATTTAGTTGTCTTTAAATTTAAACATGTTCTTAAGCTTTGTGAAAATTAATTTGTCATGGAAGCAACATTAACAGTCCTAATTCAGGACATAAACCCGTGTTTAAACTGTTTCATGACTTGGGAGTCTTCCTGAATCAGTACTTCCCTGTTACAGTGTGACATTTTCAAGAGCACTCAAATAATTTAGCAGACTAAGTGGTGTTCACTTGCAGGTTGGCATTTTTGAAAAATTATGCTGTTGCTGAATGAGGATGGTTTTGAAAAGCTTTTGCTGAATTGCAGTCTTATTCAGTTCATTTATTTCAGCACAGAAATACATAGTCCAAGCTTTTTATTTAATTCTGGCTCTCACATTTCTGTTCGTAACCACAATAAACCACCCGCTTCCACCTGCTTTGTCCCCTCCTTCCAAAACATAAACCCTCAGTTTATCCCTGAAGAATATTGCCTAGCAGATGATTAAAAAGAAGCATCCATTTTAAACATTCCTTTAACTTGATGACTTGGGACTGGGTTTCATCTTAACCACTGAACATCCCAGCCTCTCAACTGATGGTATCCTTCCTGTTGTGAAGCAGCCAGCGCTGCATGGCAGGAGCTCAACACGGTTCTAACTAGTGCACACCACTGTGAAGCGCTGCCTCCTCTGTTCTGTACTCTACATCTCTTTCAGCAAAATTCAATGTACCGTCCTTTCCTCTTCCTTTTATCCCCCTTTCCAATCATGTAAATAAGGCTAATAACATCAAATTTTTCTATAACAAACTGTATTCTCTGCCAGGTCAGAGTCAGTGGCCGTTGCTGTTCTCCATGTCTATCACTTTTACTATGCTTTCCAAACATTTCTTTCCTTTTAGAAAGGAGAGAAATTTACCTTCATTTTGTGCCGCTTTCCTTGCCTCAGATGCTTCTAGATGTCAGGACGCAGGCAGAAAGTTACTTTCTGATTTCATCCCAAATACCTGTTTATTGATCCTTTCACATCCCTACCCTGCAAACTCCATCAGTGAACCATAGCCAGATGTGTAGTGAGAAGAAAGCATTCAAACTGCCCCTTTAGCTCTCGAGAGAAGAGTTTTGACATTCCCATACCTTTTACCATAAAGAGACTAAACTTCCTCATCTCCAAGCATCTATAAACTTTCTTAATTGAAAAATGTCAGCAAAATTTAAGTCCTGGCACAACTCACTGGTGACTATGCATGCTCTATGCCATACTCTTGTGCCAGTCTGATGAGTCTCCTGCACGCACAAGTGCTTATTTTTACAGGTATCCTTAATTGCAGGAACATTTTATAAGAACATGTGTTTGATATCCAAGTTATCTACCTAATAATTTACGTGCTGGAAGATGTGTCTGCTATTATGCAATCAGAGATTGGAAAATGATTTCATGAGACGCAGATAACCAAAGAACAGGAATTCAAATGACAAAATGCAGCTGTCTCAATAAGCTTAGAGCTTGAAAAATAAGCATATTAAAGTACTAGAGAACATACAGGCATGTTCAAGCTCAAAAACTGATCACAGCTAGGTCCCACTGATCTCTTCACTTATCCCCAGAAGAAAATGAACAGTTCCTCATTTATTATTTTTCCCTTAAAACTGAATCATTATGTCTGTTTTGCAGCATGCCGTGAAAGAGTCCACTACATAATAAATGCACATGGAAGGTAAAACGGTTCTGGAAAACAAAGAGAAAAATTTTCCAGATGGATAATTGATCAAAACCGTTCACCATTTTGCAATGTGTTTAATCAAAAAATTAAAACAATTAAGATTGAATTAATTAGATTATCTGTAAAATAATACTTGGCATTCAAATGTATGAAATTCTATAAATGTAATTATAATACTTTTAAACTGTAACATATCACAACTCTAAATTACATTACTACATTTTTGGACATGAAAAATGTTTCATTTCTCCTCCAAACACCTTTCTTTTTCATTTCACTGGAATGACTTCAGGCTAGGATGAGTTGCCCTCTAGATGTTCCCATTTCTTTACCAGCCTTTGGAGAGAAGAATCATCTAAGTTAGACAAGATCTCAAGACACATATACAGCATCAACAGAAGGAGAATTTTAAAAAAAGAAGAGCAAATTGGCACAGGATTCAATCGCACTGCTTGAAAACTTTGTGGTTGAACGAGATTTCATCTGGCAATGTAGCAAGGCTTACTCTGAACCCTGAGATTTAGTTCTAGCGTGATCCCACCGTGAAACAAGAACCCCCACAACAAAGAGCTGAACATTTGGGATAGCAATTTTTCAGCTACCAGAAGCTAGAATCTCTAGATCACACAATATTACTGACCACTGAGTGGCAGTGTAAGGAAAACAAAGCCAAAAATAAAAACAGTGAAAAACCATGTGGTCTTTCACTGAATCCATATCATCACCACAACTACCTGAACATTCAAACAAAATAGCTCCATTAGGAGAAAGCATTTTATCAGAGAACACTTGCTGATGTACCATACCATGTCCTGGACAGGTTAGCCTTTACAGTATTTAATAATCAAGCATTTAGTGAGGATTCTGCATCTGTATCTCAAATATGTACTGTGTTTTACAGAGGATCAGAAAATCCTTACGTTGCTTTAAGAAAATTCAGAAAACAGCTGTGATTTAATTTCAGATTATATAGGACTTTACCCTAAAAGAAATCAATTTGTCAGCAAGATGGATATTCTTAAAACAAACAAACAAAAAAACCCCACCAGCCCCCTGCATTCAGTATCAAGTGAATATTCAAAAAATAATGAAAATAAATTTTCCTAAGGAAGGGTCTGGAACTGAGAAAAACCTACAAAATGTATTGTGACGTACACAGCTCTAATAAGAATAATTGCCTAAAACAGTACCTTGACTTGCTTTCCGACAACACCATGGCGAAAAAATAAAACACCAAGCTTTCTGAAACAGAGAACTCTATAAATACATGAAACACAGAGCTAACTTCAAGTCAAAAAAAAGTAAAAAGAAAACTTCAACCAAGCTAACAGGTAAGTAAGTACTTGCACTAAGATTTACGAGAGCCTGAAAAAGACATAATGGGCTGCCATTCATAATCTAGTAACAGCTGCCTACCTACCTTCTAAAATAAACAGAAGCCAGAAAGAAAACAAAAACACGCTGGGATTAAATACTAGTGGTACCAAAAGGATTGCACATACAATCTCCTGATTCTCCAACTAGTGCTCAGTAAATACTCTGCTCTTTTGAGGAATATGGGATAAGCAGCACAACATGAACCTTTAAAAATGGCACATGGAAACAGAGAAAGTGTTTCTTGTTTGGAAATAGCTAATTTGAAAAAAAAGTAAAATGGGAAAGTGAGGAAGAGATGTTGCACTGCATTGCACCGCATGCTGAAGGGTGATAACAGACGGCTGGGTGCAATAGTCCATAGGCTAGAAAGATGAAAGCAACACAGAAGTCTCTTTCAAGATACAGTATATCTGCACAAAAGATGAATGTTTCCTCGCTTTATGCTGCTTCTTAAGATGTGGTTTCAGCTTAAACCCATCTGAACCCACATTCATGTCTATATGCTCCTGCCCTTTTTTGTGTCACCACCAGCAGTCATGGGTACGTGGCAAGTTAGATCAACTGATACAGCTGGAAGCTAATCTGTTTTCTTCCTCTTCTGCTGCCTGCATGGCTGCACAACTGCTGGTGCCAACACAGGGAAGGCAGCGCACAATCATTTCTGTGGATGAGAGGAAAAGATTGGATTCCCCTTTTCAGCAGCAGCTACAGGCTCCTAGGGTGATTTATGACAGTAAACCTAGGAAAATAAGATCACAGAATAACCACATTTTTCTAATCTTTCCTATTACTCCAAATGATAAGAAAACAGAAACAGCCATCTAGAAGAGGTTCAACAAAGTACACCACAATCCACCTAGTATCAGGAGGCAGTCTTCCAATACAGGCAACACACTGTATTCACAAACCTTATGTGCAAAAAGTGCTATGTACATGCTGAATTTCACTCTTTGGAGTTAATTAAGCAACAGACATAACAGGACATGAATAATGATGTAATAATTTATAAACAGGGCATTGTAAAACATGAAACCAGATAGAGAATATTGAATCAATTAGGCAAAAGTTAATAAAGTTAATAACACACAATTAGCATAGCCTCTTGAGTGAAACTGGAAAAGGACACTAAGAAAAAAAAAAAATAAATAAAAAGAAAACCCCAAATATTTATCAGGCTGCCTGAGTGGGCTGTGCTGGGTTATCAGAATTGCTGACAGCTGATGCTGTGTGCCAGCACAGGGTATCTCCCCGCTGTAGTAACCGATGAGCTTGTGGCCTCTTGCCATATCGTACTACCTCTTTAGGTCCTGTACACTAAAATGGACCAATTTGAATAAGCTCTGAACTATTTAATGGCCAGTCACGATTTCACTGAGGAAAAAAAAAAAGTCTGAAGACGCCACCACTGGCCACAATCCAAGTTGGATTCCTGCATTTATACACATACCTACAGCCACACCAGAAAAATACAGCAATAACATGAAATATACTAAAACAACTGCCCTATTTCCTGCTTCCCCACAATGCAATTAAGGCCACAAGATGCTGAGTAGAGAAGTGAAATACAGCTGTAGAAAAGGACAGATGAAAACAGCGGACTGCCTGAGCAGGGCATAGAGAATGGCTTTTGAGTTTCCTCATCAATTTTGACTTAAATACAACAAGGGTGACCAGAGTAAAGGGACAAATTATATTCAAAACCTAAAAGCCGTTTATGCTGCTCGTGCCATTGCTCAGCCAAATCCTTCCTGTGGTTCAAGCAGATGCTCAAACGCGTACAGCTACCCGGGGAGGCCAAACATCCCCACCATGTCACCAGGGCGCCGGCATCCCCCGGCCCAGCCTCTCGCCTCACACACACCATCCCTGAGGAGAATCCTGCCCCATTCCCACCTCAGCAGTATCTGCTCTGTTACTCTGTGCTGGGAAGAGACTTGTTTCTCTTCTCCCCCTGAAAAGCTGCGTTTCCCTCCGCAGTGTGTGCGTAACGCTTGCCCTGACCCTCTGGTGCCATGTGGCACTTTAGGGGGCTCCCCCAGCCGGGGGTTTGTGTTTTGCAAGATTCAGGCCCAGCTTATTTTCCACCACCCCTTGGGCAGCCTTCCCCTGTCCCCACACACAGACACCCCGGAATCCAATCCCACCCACCCTTCCTCCCTGCTTTCACCTCCACCAGCTGCCCCTCCTCCGGAGCAAAAACAGCTGGCCCCCGCCATTGCCGCCCAGCAGGCCGTGTGGGGCCCGGCCAGCCCAGCGCCCCTGCTGAGGGGGGGAACCCATTTAACTCCCTCCCTAAATTTGAGTATCTACACAGCCTGCCTTCCCCTGGCTGCAGCGTTAAACTCCACCGTGATTTGGTCACTACCACAGAGCCTCCCTCCACCAACACCTCGGAAGATGAGGAGTTACCTGCCAGGACACTTCCAGGCGCAGCTCTCCTCAGGCAGGGTTTGGGAGCCAGCAGCCAGAGACGGTTTCAGCAGGCGGGAGTTGCCAACATAACAGACCAGTGAACAAGGCAAGTACAAAAAAACGGGCCTAGAAATAGGGGTGCATCAAGCCACCATGGGACTTCACCCCGAGCTGTGCTGCCCATTCCCAAGAAGGGGCTGAGAGGGAACAGCCTCCCTGGGCTGGGGAGGACGTCTGAACATACCCGTGAGCCAAGAGTGGGCAGGCGAGGGGCTGAGCTTGCTGCCTGTAACCACACCAGGGGAAAGTGCACGGAAGAACTCCTGAAGCAAAAAAGTTACTGGTCCAGGAGCAAAGGGAGCACAGACTGAATATGAATGCATTTTGTTAGCCTGAAAGCAAGCACAGTTTGGAACAGCATTCTGCTATACAACATGGAGGCAGAAACAGAAAATCCACCTGAGATGGAGCTCTGTAAACTTATGGGGGCTTTGCCTAGTGACCTGACACACTTCAAAGATTTTTTTGTACCAAGTGTAATAAACAAAATATAAAATTCAGAACTAAGCAGAAACTTTAAGACAAAAAAGACAGACACACTTTTTAAACCTGCCCCCAAAGAGTTGAAGGATGGTCTCTCTAAGAGGAAGTAAGGAAAATGACGGCTGTTGTTTGGTTTTGCATTTCCTGATGTATTTTAGAAGATGGTTACATCTGATTGGACACAAATTAAATCATAAAGTGAGACTGCGGATACAGAAGGGCAGAGATGAACCAGGATCTTTCAGAGGTAAGCTCTGCTCGTAGCTGCTGTGCAGAGGCACACAATCACAAGCCCACCTCGGTCTCCTCCTACACGTGGCATGCGGGAATAAGTGCTCACCGGCAAGCTGGCAGCCAGCTGGTACACAGTGATTCACAGAGCATTGCTCCCCGAGCCCTCCCTCGGCACCTCTGCTGAGCCCACCTCCATCTGGCCAAGCACATGCTGTTACAAAGCATCAGGTAACCCTGCCAGGGTGCTAAAACATATAACCTTCCTTCCTGAAGGTGTGAGGCTGCAAAGCAGTAAGAACCAGGCATCTCTCGAGAACCTGTGTGCACGGAAGTCAGCCATAGCATCCTACCAGTGAACTGGCAGGAAGGAAGGAAAGAAAGTGAGAAAGGCAACCTGTTCCCCACATCAATAATGAACCAGGGGACAGGGAGAGACAATTTTTTTTAACTGGCTGTAGACCATTGACTGACAAAACCAGTTTTAAGAGAAGGCGGAATCTGGCACATAGGAAGAGACGTGTCCCTTATCAACAGTTAGAGATGTTTCCTTACAATTTAAGATTTAACTGTATGGTTAGATCTCCAAAAGTTGATCAAGTTGTGGCTCATATACAATGTGTATGTATCAGCCTGGAAAGACAATACTGAGTGCTACATCATTCTTTAATTTTATACAAAAAGAACCACCAGTGGACAGCAGCTCAAGGTAATTTTAGGTGGGGGAAAAGCCTTAATTCTCAGCAGCAATTGTTGTTAAGCACAATTAGAACAAGCTATAATAAGAAACAGTGAATGAGAAACACATTTCTTGTCTTCTAGCTAAGTATCATAGTCCAACATAAGGGTTTTGACTTGCTGAAGTGAGATGCTGTGACCTCCTTTATAAAACTATTAGATTAAATGAGCTAACAGTTTCTTCTGGACTTGGAAAGTTGTGAAAACATCTGATTTCTTTCCCTCTTCTATTCCCATGTGGGTGGTATGGAAAAAAACCTGTTCTAAAGAAAATCTTCCTTCATCATTTTCTCTCCTTTCACCAGCAAGGATAAGCAGCACAGCTTTTAACAGCTTGCCAAAGAAACACAAATTGTCTTTGCATTGCTTAATGTGTATTGCAGATAATGATGTTCTGGGATCTCCTTGCTCTGCTTGCACAGCAGAGACAGATCAAACATCTGGCATAGGGACATTGGGAGAGCCACAGGTGGCCAAGAGCAGATTCCCTGGCATAGAATTTCTTGAGTTAGGAACTACTGACAGCTGAAAATCTGCTTTGAGTTTGACAAGAGGAACTCAGAGCCATGTGCTGGAGCTGTGTTTCCCAGGCATTGCTTAGCAATTCCTATTAAGAGTGATATTGGACTTCTGATCCAACTTAGCCTGCCAAGACATGTAGGTTTTGTGATTTGAAGAACCCATCTCTTATAAACTCTGGTTTATTTGCATTCTCCACACCATTCCACACCTTCTACTGACAGAGGGAGTAGCATTTCCAGATAAGCCTGGAGGCAATGGTTTTGTACTGCTTTCTTGTAGAAAAGAATTACAGCAAAGGACTTTCTTCACTGTGAAATAACTTATAAATTCTGGAAACTGGCAGCATAAGCAAAGAACAAAGAGGGCATACTTCTGTGCCAGGAAACACAGTTCCTGACTACAAGCTAAGATGTTGGATGAAGAAAAGTGAAAAAAAAAATCTGAAATTTGAAATTAAAGTTTTGATATGCAAATGTCAAACACTCCAGCATAAACCAATAAAAAAAAACCCCTATTCCTAGTTGATGACAGGAAGCAAAGTAAAGCCTGGAAATGCACTTCAGTTTTCATTTGTTTTGTCTGTCCCTATACTACTTTTGTGCTATCCAAAGTGAGAAGCAACCTTTCAGAAACCCTTGTGAAACTTCATGGAAAGGCTGCTTTCAGCATTGCATGTTCTAATGAACAACCATAGATCTAGAAGCACCTGCCAGATGAACTTCTGGAACAGGCTCTGTAGACTTCATGGAGCTAGAAATTGCTCCTGGTCACAAGGACCTGTAGGCACAAGGCTCCCACTTCCATTACAGACAACAGAGAGGTTACAGCCAAGAAAAAAAGCCACAGGTTGATGGTGTCAGCCTATGCAGGTCAAGGGAAGCCAAGCCTTCAGACTGTGCTTTAGCAGGGTCAAGACTGACTGCTACATAGAAAAATGCCTTTAACTGACTGCCTTTACATCTGTGAACAAACCAGGGAGCTGTGTGACAAGCAAACTGGAAGTGTTTGGACGGGATGGCTGGCAGAATAGAAAATAAAACTACTGCACTCAAATTGTAAGTTCACTATTAGCTTCCTAACTGTTGAAAACAGAAGATAAGCAATTCTGCTTCATCTGTTTTTTCCTCCTCTCTACTGCATTTAAAGAAGAGCTTTGGAAATATTTTTTCTTCTTTTTACTCTGTTACAGGAGTTGATAGCAAGCTCCTGCCATGTTTTTACTTGAGAGTAGAGTGTGTGTGGGCCTAGGAGAACATTCAAAAGGGAGCTCTGTGCAAACAGCAGAGAATTTAAGTTCTTGGAACTGATTTATCTTTGTTTTCTTTACACAGGAAAATCATGAAAGGGAAAGATCTTGATTAAATATGAGACATCCGCTCTTTTTAGTTATCTTCTATGTCGAAGGGATGGTGTAAATGTAGGCATGATTACTGCAGGATATACACAGGAGCAAACTTACAAAGATAATATCTTTAATGAGACTAACACTATACTCTAAAAACCAGACCACCGTTCAGGATATACAGGCTGAAGCTTTGATCCTCAAAGCAAAATACAACTTGAAACTACTGATCCAAGTTTAACTTACACAAGGCACCTTTACTGTGCTTAAGAAGTCACTTCCAAATTAGTTATTGAAATTCTGGAACTATGCCTTAGAGCTGTTCACATTTTGCTACACAAGAAACAATGCACTTGTCAAACTGATTTTCTTAGTGAAGAGAAAAAAAGACTGAAGCCTTTTTGCCATTAAAAACATTAATTAGTTTTCCAGGTATGTGTGCATCGGGTCTTATGTCCTTGTTAATAAAGTCTTAAGTGTAATATGAACAATTTATTCACTTAAAAGGATGCATTTTCAAGTGGATCCTACAATTTGAATAGCCTTATTTAGTATCTTTTTCTCTTTAAAAAATAAACAAATACAGAGGAAACTAATCCAGGCACTACTAAATCGATGCTGGCCTCAACTGTCTCTATAATGATGGCTTCTGACTGGTATTTGAAACTGTCAGTAGAATTCATTGAACATGAGGACTGTCAGAAACACCAGCTCATTTCTGTTTTGTTTGCTTTTCCTTAGAAGTCTGAAGACACCTGCCTTTTGTCCATAGCTTTCAAAAGCCAAAGAAAGAATATATTACAATCCAAGAACATAGCTGTCTCAACTCTAAGTATCCCCTAATATGTTAAAGTTATTAAAAACATCAGCTCTACATCTACTGCTACCTGGAGAGATTAGGGGCTATATAACTTGCAAATTTTCACAGCTACACAAATGGATAAGTATTGATCCTGGCACCTATTTTAAAGAGGATTTGCAAAGTTGTCTCCAAATGGAGACATAGACCCTTTTAAGCTCAGCCATTTATTCATCTCTTCAGATATGCTGACCCCACTGCCTCACTGCTGCTTGGCACAGTAACTACCCCATACTGAGCTCTGTTCTGCCAATTACTGGGCTTTCATTTGGCCAGTGTTTAAGCTACTTTGGGTACGCCCATATGTTACTGCAGTCACAGAAGTAACGACAGAGCAGCTGGGCTCTTCGCCTGGAAGTTAATGAATTAAGTTCCAACAGGACAACATGTGGAACAGGGTGCTACTTCATATGACAGCAGAGCCCAGAGTCCTTCAGAGGCTTTTGAAGCCATGCAGCCAGTGGTAGAGTTTGGGATGTTGAGGTTGTACAAGAGTTTAATGGCCAAAATGATGTTGTTGCTTCAATTTTAAACATCAACACTTGGTGGTGGTGGAAGCATGAACAACTTTTCTTTTTTTCTTCCCTCCCCCAATTTACTTGTATTCTATAGTGGGGCTAAAAAAGAAAAGAAGGTAAACCCTTAGGGAAATGCTAGTCTCTAGAGCACTGGTCCTTTGTTCTCTTCCGCCACCACAGTACGTTCCAATTTGCTTTAATATACCTTTAGCAGGGTATTCTGCTTTGTAGCAGATGGTTCAAAACATTTTTATTTTAGACACTGCCTGCAGAACACATTGCATGCTTCTCTGAAGGAAGAGATGCAATCTCAAGGAAAAAAGGCGTGGGTGGGAGGGAGGGCATGGGGAGGTGGAAGGCAGTATTCAGGCTGATGTGTGTTGTATATTTCTCATGGCTCCGTGTCTATAGAGAGCATTTCCCAAGGAGGAAGGAGGTTTTCTGGTATCTTTTTGAATCAAGCAAACAAAGGATTTCCACTTCATGATCACCAGACATTCTTTTGTGATATAAACAGGAATGAATAAAGAACCTACATTACTTTAAGTATGCAGAATAAAAACCCCTGTGAGTTTTAAAGGTTTATAAACTAAAAAGCTTTTGAAAACCATCATCAAAGAGCCAAAAAGTCTAGCTTCCCCTTTGAATATCACTCTCAGCCTCAACTGGACGCGTCTTTTTGTTCAACTTTCTCACAACATTTACCTAACTACACTTGCCAGCATGTTTTGCCAAATTAGAAAAACTGCTGCAGAAACCATCTGCTTGACATTGCTTACATATAATAAAGTATCGCTCAATACAATGTATTGGAAATGTTTGGAGATCTTTACATGGGAACCAAAAGCAGCAGTGCTGACTCAGGCAAATCTCCCGCTGATGTCAGTGGGAATTGTACCTGAATGAGTTCTGCTGGATGCTATACAAAGCTCGCTGCATAGTGACTGTCGCTGACTGACGTGAGAACATATGGTTATAGTTTAACAACACCAACTCTAAGGGAGATGAGAAGGAAATTTTACAGCATTTCTGGCTTGCTGCTCTTTTATAACTATCAGAAACACTTGAATGATTCATACATATCTGCTTCTGTAACTGTTTTTCCCAGCTTCAAGCGAACACGGAGAAACTTGCAAAGTTATATCCTACCTCAACAGGAAGAGTTTGAGTCAATCTGTTTAGATAAAAACTTGAACAGAAAGACTACATAAAAAGTATAAAATAAGACTTCACAACTTCTCTACAGACTGCATTACATGACCTCTGGATGAGAATGCAGACTTTTAATGCATTTCCCATGGTCCAATCTGAAACAGAAACAAAGCCTTCATAGAACTGAGTTTGTCAGCCTGGTAGCAGGGACTCATGTGTGACAGCTGCTATACCAAAGGACCAGGACTTCTCTAATTTGCCCCCAAATTTATATGTTATAAAATTACAGCTTCAGTAAGTCTAAAAGCTAAGAGTGGTCCAAAAACACCACTGAGGTTCCAGGTGGATAAATCAAGCCACCTCCATCACAAGACTTGCAGAAGTATGAACAGCAGCAATACTGAGAAAATAATGAAGAGAAGCTAGGATGCATGTATCCACAAGTCTTAACCACAGTTCTACCAGAAGGGATTCTGCACCTTCAATACTTCCTAGTAAGGGGCCATAATAGAGACCCAATTCCAAAAGAGCAGATGAAAGACTTCCTATTGCAACCCACTAATTAGCACACACCCATCACAAAGGTTGCAGTTTGTTTGCAGCTGCCAGGCATGTGCCCTTTTCTGCTAAATCCTAAAATAAAGACTCATGTGTTTTGCTTTAAAGAGTCCCTATTAGCCTTAGTTTACCAGCCATGGGAACACTGCCCAATCATGTCTAGGAAAGCTACACTCCTTTTGCTCAGACACAGGGACACAAAAGCTGAAAACCGTCACATCTATTGTCTATGCTTCTTCCACATGGTTAAGAGCCAAAACCAATGGGAAATTAAAAATAGCAATGCAAGAGAGAGCTTAATGCAAATCTTGAAGTAGCACAGCTTTATAGTAAGCAACCACCCTCTCTGTTAGATACACTCGAGAGTGGACTTTTGGGCAGGTACCTTGCTGCATTCAGGCTTCCAGGATAGAGAGACTTACAAGTTTCAACTGCTCTGGCTGAAGAATGATCGTAACTTAGTGTTTGACCTCTGTTTTGGGCAAAGCCAATGCATCGCCACCTTATAAATTATTGTTCAATGCACTCCTGAAGCAGACAGTAAACAATGTTTGCATTCCAGTAAAGTGAGCCTTGAGAACCGATGTGAGACACATACCACCCAGGCTGGAGCTCAGCAGCAGAGAGGAGACTTTTCTGGTACATTGTGTAAGAAGGCACTCTGACTACTTGCTTAGCCTCAATGCTTGACTCATTGTTAGCACTGGAGATGGGCAGTATGGTTTCCCCATAAGCCCTCTTGGAAGAGAATCTAATTGCAACGAGATGGTGAGCAGGGATACTGAAATATTGTTAATGTTCTCCATGGTACATACTCCTTACAAGACTTCTGTGGACCTAGAAAACTGTATCAAAAAGGCTTGGAATCCCACATGAAGAGGTATATTTACCATCTACAGCATCCCAATATGCAATTAGTGAACAGTAGAATAATAAAACTATCATTCCTGTAAAATTAGCACTCTAGAAGACAGCTAAGTATTAGAAAAAATGTTTGAAAGTTAAAATAAGGACATTTGGTTTAGACTAATCATCACAGAAGGGGCACCAACTGAAAATCCAAGCCAACTGCAAAATAATTAGGTTAATTAACATACAAAGGCACCATTAATTTGTCTCATGGTATCAGTTCCCACTTTAGTGTTGCATAAAAAAGCCATCAGCCTGGGTCAAGTTAAAAAACAGAGACGACAACACTTAACAGTTGCATCACTGCAGTTATTCAAAGGAACACAAAGTCTAGTTACACACAGTAAAACACTAATTTTAGGAAATGCTTACTAAAATGGACTTCAGTGGTGGAAAAATAAGGTCTACCAGGATGACTCTGCCATTGCTGAACAGCTGCTTATCTTTGCTTATGAAAGATCACTTGACACAGCTTTTTTCCTTTTGAGCGAGTTATTATAGCTTTCTATCTCCTTCTTCCTACGTACCTATGGAGACAAAACATTTAAATTAATCAAAGCAAGTGGGAAAAGAAAGAAATACAGATCATAGGTGTAATTTCTTCCCCTTTGCAAGATGAAGGTAAGGAATACAGTATGTACCTCTCGCCCTAAGCGAAAGCAAGTCTCAAAATAAGATAATGCTGAAGCAAACATCAACTTACCCAGTTAAGCCCAGAAAAGCAACTCCTGGTTATTTAATTTTTGACACCCCTGTGTTACCTTGCCCTTGGTGCTTCCACTCTCGCTCACATTGTATCTTGTTTATCTCACGTTCCTCTTTTCCGACTGAAACTGTAATTCTGTTCCTTGCGGTGACTAGGGAAAGGCAACCATCTGCGGTACAGTGGTTTGCCTGCATCACCAGTGCACAGTGGTCAAACTCCAACTGATCTCAAAGCACAGAGTCTCAAAGTTCAGCTACTCACAAAACTGAGGTTTTGTTTAGAGGAATCTGTCCAGAATTGTGTTAAAAGCAAGAGCACGGCTATATTCGGAGTGAGTGGGATAAATAAGGAACAGGACATGACACTGCCTGCGATGTCTCTCACATGTGGACCCAAAGCAGCAATACCAAAGTGCTGAACTGAAACATTTGCAAAACTGCAGGAGGAACCGAACTTGAACTCTGTATGCAGTGCTATGTTGTTTAACACTTCATCAAAGGAGACACGAGTTTGATTTTGGACAGTAGACTTTATTAGAAATTTTCTCCTCATTCATCAGTAAATTCACATTAAAATATGCTGAAGGCAGCTCAGTCTAAACATTTGACATCCTGCCATAACAACAACTTCCAGTTTAAAAACTAGACAACTCATCAGGCAGATAACTTGAAACATGTAAGAAATGCAAATAGAAAGCAGCATCTTAAAACATGGGATGAGCCTGAAAAATTAATACATATCAGGTGGAGTTCGGGGGAAAAAAAAAAAAATCAGACACCCCAAAACAAGAAATATTTAAATGAGANTCTTAAAACATGGGATGAGCCTGAAAAATTAATACATATCAGGTGGAGTTCGGGGGAAAAAAAAAAAAATCAGTCACCCCAAGACGGGAAACAGTTAACTGAGAACTCCACAGACTCTAAACAGATAAATAAACATTATAACCACACATACATTAAAAAGAGAACCAAGTACTTAGAGTTCATACCACATAAAAATTATAAATTTGTTCAAATAAAAAAGTGACAAGCTTTCTAAAATACAAATATCCTAAATTCTTGGGATAGTGAACACTTTGTTATAAACTGCAGAGCTTTGGAGGGACTAGATTTGGTCTTTAAAACAATGGACTGCACCTTCCTGTTAGCACATCCAAAAACTGATCTTTCTGACGCATACATAAGGTTTTTTTTCCAACAATAATCTGTTTTTTTAAATGTTATAACTTTTAGCTACTATAGGCCTGATTATGTTGAGTGCTGAACACTCAAAGCTCTCAACAACTCTGGATACCAAAGGCAAGGTTTAAATATTTTTCAAAACTTATTGTTGAGATCTTTGCTTTGCTAATTTATTTTTACCTATTAGGGTGAGGTGTAGGAGAGAGAAAGAAAAAAAAAATCATATTATTGAAGACTGCTCTGTTCTGTGTGACAGTGGATCTCTGCAGGTCAGACTTTCTATTGGCATTTACCAGAGGCAACAAAGACAAACCAATATGAGAGATAAGAATAATGGCCTTCAGGACTGTAAACACAACAGGCAACAGATAATACATGAATCTCGATCAAATCAATGTTTTCACATTCTTTAGTAGTCCCCCACAGTGATCTGCTTTCACTGGTTCAGAAAAAAAAAATATATTAAAAATTAAATAACACTCAAGTGTCCATCACGAAGATTTATATTTTGTTGTAAACAATTTTCTGCCATTTGCATTGATGTAGTCCAATGTGAGGCCAGAGGGTTCTAGACGTCTTATTGGTACTGTAAATAATTTTTCAGAGACAGAGGCAAAGGTAGAATTTCTATGTCATGCAGGCGGTCTCTGCCAAGAGCAAAACGAATTGATCTTCGGCACAAGTCCATTAAAGGCAGGGGTTCCGCTGAAAAAAATAGAAAAAAGAAAACAGAGTTAATTTTTCAGCATCTCCATTTACAGGTAATGTTTTATTTATTGACATAGATTCTGTACTGTACTAAACAGTCACAAAGATAGTAATGGTATTGTGAAAATCCTGACAACCACGAGGCAATTAAGATAATCAATAGAAGCAAAGACAGAAATCTATGAATTTTACCCATGGTAAGTGAATGCAAAGCTTCAGACTGAGCTTCCTTATCTGTTAGGATTAACATGATAATCCAAAACCACTCTTCAGGCTTACCAAATTGCAGCATAATAAGTTATTGCATTTCCAGATTGCTAACAAGACAAGAACTCCTACTCTATAACACAACATTCGTCATGTCCTCTTAATGTGAACTACACTGGCAACTTCTGACCTTTACGTAACACTTCTGTCTGTATCTTAGGACCTAGAAACGGTACTTCAGGGAAACCCAACTTCTCAGTAAACACTGCTTTTACTGCAACACTCCATTGGGCTTTTTTTCTAAGAAGTTCATTGGAAGCAAAAAGCTAAACAAAACACCCTCTAAAATCAAGAGGAAATTTAACCTTTTCCTCCATTAAAAAATTAGGGGAGGAGGATCCAGCTGACTATAAGGCAGGGTATGTAGTCTCATACATATACGCACAAACACCTCCAAAATATGCAAACAACATCTCCAGACACTCTCAGTTTAACTTAATAGAAGTGAATTAAGTATCTGCCAGAAACACCTGTCTGATAGCACTTAAGACTGGAGACCCAAACACAGTCATCATCTCCCCGTTTCCCATTCTGCCCTGCAAGACTGGAAGAATTGCAGATCATCATCACATTTCCACCTAAGAGCAGCATGAACAACCTCTGTGACCACAGGATTTGCAATGGAGATCTTTTTGCAGCAGAAACTAGAATAAAGCCGTGAAGTCTTTAACCAGTTACAGCTATCTTCAAGAACAACTTTAATTTGGTTGCACATGTTGGTTTAAAAGGAAAGCTTAAAAGACTACAGGAAACTCTTCCTCTTTATGTGATAAAACAATAGTAGCCTTTAAAACCTTACTAATACTTTCAAATGGAGAAAAAAATAGTGTCATGTGCCTACATTATAGCTCTAACCTTTTAGAAACTCGACAGATTACTTACAAGTGCTCAACACTGTACAGCACTCAGTGGTTTTATCAGTTCTTTTGTGTGTCGCACGTAGATTTACACAAACTATGTTAATCTACTAAGCCTTAGCTGATATTCTTTTCAAAACTACTTGAAAAAAATAATTACAAAGCACAAAATATCCATTTTAACGATTGTTTTTATACACTATAATTGTCTGCTCTGGTGACACACCACTGACTTAATGGATTTTCCATCATTTACTCCAGCATCACCTCTGATTTGTATAGTCCACAGTTCACTATGGTGTTTCCCACGAGTGTCTAGGGAAAAAGCTTAGAAAGTACTCTGCTGTACACTGAGAGACTAAAAAGCTTATTTAAATTTATAGACACTTCAGTGACTCGAGTATGGAGTCTACTTCTCCGTAAAAATCCACTTCATCTATAATTTTGGTTATTAAAAGATTAAAAAACAGGAACCCTCCCATTCCCGTAACAAAGTAACATTTTCTATGCATCAGTGATCTTCATTTTTATTTTTACATACCAGAATTATGAACATTAAATCTTAAGGGATAAAGCTGTAAAATTCATTAACAAAGATTAATAAGTAGGAGCAAAAATAGCTCACGAGTTACAGGGCACAGAACACAACACATCTGACAAGTCTTACACCATCAAGAACAATTTTCTGATTATCTTCCCAGAATCTCTGAGGTCCCATTAAGAAGATGTAAAGTAAAGCCTAGGAGCGTTTAAAGCCATTAACTGACCACGTGGTCCCTTTTTTTTCCCTAGACAAAGGAATATGTAAAATGTAACCATCTGTGCAGTCAGGCACAGAGTTAATCCTAAACTTCAAAATATAATTTAAGGAAAGGTTAAAATATTTTTCAAGCTTGAAATGCTAAATGAATGTCTCACTTCTAGAGGGAATTTTCAAATGCTAAAAAAAAATGCACCCAAGTGTTGGCAACAGCTGCTAAACTACACATACTGAATGTGGTTTTTTTCAACTTGAAAATTTAACTGTACTGCCTTTATTCTCCTTCCTATCCAACAGCAGTTCAAACACACAACAGAATTAGAACAGGTTTGTCCCATAATATTAAATAAAAGTTCTGTTTTCTGGGGTGCAGGCTGTAAGAACTTGAGAAAAAAATGTTAATAACAGCATTTACATAAAGGTTTTTTGCAGTCGTGAGTGGTCCTAAATGATCAAAAATTAAATTCAAGAAAATAAATAATCTTAGTTTTCAAAATATATTTGGGGATAATTGTACAACTGTTTGAATTAAAGACCGACAATTTTGGGGCAGCCTAACTCAACAGAACCATTATTAAACATTTGGTATGTACCTTAAGGCAAGCACTCTCCTACCCATCACATCTCCTGTTTTTAATACATATTTTACAAAGCAGGATCATTTGGAAAAAAGTTTGGGTTTTAAGAAGTACAAGTTAGGTTCTGAGAACTGTGCGAGTTCTGGGGGGAGGCATTTGTATTAATACGTGGAAGAGGCAGAAGCAAGCTCATGTAAAGATTGTGCAAAGCCTCAATCCCGTGCTCCAGGGCAGCTGGGAGTGCTCCTCAGCCCTGGCACTGGGTGCATCCCCCAGAAGCCCCCTGCCCTGAAGCTGAGAAGACAGACTTAACCATGCACCCCTCTCCAGCACACTGGGTCCTGGGCTAGAGGGGTTGCCCCTGTGTGTCCCAGCAGGACCCCTACCTTGGGACCAGGCAGACCAAAGGCACGTCAGAGTGCCACTGCCCCACAGCCTAGGCACAGGCGACTGGTCACTTCAGAGATGCTTTAATGCCCATCAGGTGCCAACATGTGGTGCACAGCCCGGCTGCCAGTACCTGGCATTCGTGCTGGGTGCCAAGTCCAGGCTGTGCCGTGCCCCCACCGCAGCTCCCACCATTCACCAGTTGTGAGGCATTTCCCGCACTGGAGCTTGGGGAGAGGGAATGGGGATGAAGCTGGCACAGAACAGCGTGTCAGAGAGGAAACACTGCTGCAAAGAGGCTGCTCATCGTCTGCTCTAATGGCTGAAGCACCTCTTTCACACACACGTGAACAATGAAAATTTAGTCAGAAATAAGCATCACAAGTAACTCAGCCCTTTCGGAAAGGGAAAGTTCAACTATCCCGAGTATATATTGCTATGCACCCCACCCAAAATACACAAGCAGACCTGATGTATGCAAAACACTCAACAGCACATTCAAACATTCAAAACAGTATTTCCAAAATGCTATTTCCATTTGATACTAAAAGGATTACTGAGATCTTACACATAATGCTGAAAATAGAATATTCTAATAATGCAAGAGATAGGGAGATGAATATTCTGAAGCCACATGGACATCTGTAAATACAACTACTGAAGAAGTCTTTCACAACATTGAATATTTACCTTTGAAAAAAATTTATATCCAGGGATATTAACTACTTGATGTCCCTAACAAAGGCAGAAAATGATAAATCAGAATATCACACTATTTAGTACACCTAATATGCATTATTTTTTATCCTTCCTTTAAATAAATGTTTTATTTTCAGAATAACCCACAACGGAATGGAACCGGAGCGTTCCAGCCCCCCAAAAGAACATGCACCAGACATTTTGCCAAAGTTAACTGAACTCCAATAATGTGCTAGCCATTAGAAAAAGGAGGAATGAATTGCTGAGCTGGAATGCAAAATTGTAAAGAAAACATGATTCTCAAGAATGGCTCTTTGTATTAAATTCCCAACTAGGCTAAGAAATTCAAAGTGAGACACTCCAGGGCAAGGAAGCAGCTTTGCGCAGGAAACCCAGTGTTTCCTCTCAGGCTCCAGCAGAACTCGGAGAGAAAAGTACAGCTACAGCTTGTTGGGTAACACACAGGCTGAGCCTCAGGCCAACTCCCATCACCTTCCTCAACATGCTTTAACGAATCATCTTCTCATTTAAAGTTTACTGCAAAACCTCTTCACGCAAAAGTAGCTCCTCGTAGCTGACACATTACAGAAAACTATTTTTCAAGAGAAAAAAAAAACACAGTGAAAAAATAACACTGCTTAATTTACATGTCAGAGTTTAATTCCCATGTCTCCCAATTTTGTGCTGGTAGTTTACAAGGAGGCCCATTAAAAAGCAAACAAAAAAAAGCAGTGAAGAAACAGACCTTTGCTTCCACTCCTTCTCAGAAGCACATCTGCAACAGGCCCAGCATGGGTCACAGTACAGGGTACTCAGATGCAAACCCCTCCTCTCCCTACCCTACAGTCATGGGTATGCCTCTACCTGAAAACCTGGGAGCTCGGGGTAAGGGCCAACAACAGTCGCTCTTCTCACGCAGAGCTGCATTTCACCAAGCGGTATATAAGAGAGCTTAAACAGCCATTCAACATCATAGCTAACAGCTTAAAAATAGCTTAAATAGCTATTCAATAACTAATTTAATTAAGAAATAACTATTTAGCTATAAATAACACAAAATAGCTGTGTTTATATATCTAGATACATTTGTTCTAATGGTATAACTCATGGTTTAAGGACAAAGGCAAAGAAACGTTTGTAACTAGAAACAATTATGTGCTTGTGAGCATTCTCCAATAAATATGCATCTGTGAGAGCAACTTGCACATCATTACCAGCTGAAAAGTTCATTTAGTTTTGGCAACCTGGAGTTATTTAACTATCTGGCACTCCAAGACTGCCTCATCTTTGTAAACAGGCTTTTATAGTTGAGATACTAAAGTCATTTAACGTCCAATAGCACTAAATGTTATTAACTGCAATGTTACATAAGGCTCATACAGAAGAACAGCTTTCAGCACACAACAGTTATTTGCCAAATGACAATACTCATTTTTTAAAGAAACTTTTAAAGCTCTAACAGCACATAATGTTCATGGCTTTCATTAATTTATGAAGAACTTTTTTTTACCTCATTTTATAAAACAAGACTTGGCTGGGAAAAAAACCAATCAAAGCAAAATTAAAGCCGATTGAAAAACAAGGGAAGTTTTTGTGAGAATCATCATCACCAAAAACTAACCATTTTTTAAAATTACCTTATGTCTACCTAAGTACCAAATAATCATATATTTTAATATTTTTAGCCTTAAAGTTAATAAAAAGCACTCACATTCAGTGCTTGATGTTATTGTTCCTAACTGCTGTAAGACAACTTTAAAGTCAGATTTTACAAAAATTAAAAAAAAGTAGTACAGTGTTACAAGACAGAAACGCAATCACACATCATGAAATAAGCTGGTGACATCTCCCCAGTCCTAACTTTGCTGTGCTAACACCAGTGTCACGAGGAAAGAGCTCGCTCATTAGTGAGGCAGCGGCGGCATAACCCGTCTTGTCCAGGAACGGCCGTCACCTGGCAGAGGAGCGGGGTCAAGTAGCACGGCCTCAAGAACGGGAAAGAAAGTAACCTCTTGCAAAGGTACTACGTGCCTGGTGTGCTGAGAGGAGCTTTGGAAACCAGGAAAATGCATGAAGCCCCTGTATCTTAAGCGGGCACAAGGCTTCCTATCTACATTCTGTACGCGGCGGGTATTGCCCGGTTCCCCTCCCTGCCCTCTCCTCTGACACCAGTCAGTCAGCGTCGCGCAGGCTCCTGCCCTGCACTTCTTTTCGCTGATCAATTTTAATCTTACATTTCGCCAAGATCAACCATCATCATCACCATCTTTAGAGCAATGATGCCCCCCAGAAGATTAACCCTTTCTCACGGAAAGGGGTTCCAACACGGACACGAGGTGACATTCTCAGGCTGTCCCTGTGCTGGTGGGCCTCCCAGAAACTGGGCAGGAAAGGAAAGCTCTCTCCATGGCTTGTCACCACGCTGCTACCTGACGCTAACCTGTCCCAACGGACAATTCTCTGTCCCCCATCAGGGCACCCGAGTGCCTACCATCCTCTAGACTGTAACACTCTTTTTTAAAAAATCCTTTTTCTTGAATTTTCTCCCTTCCTCAGGTATTAAAACACCTGCTAAGGGTAACGTGGCCTAAGTGTTTCCATTAGGGTGATTTAGGGTGTACAGAAATTTGTAACTGCCATTTAATTATCACATACAATAAACAAAACTATGTAAGCCAGGAGTTTTCCTTCCAACCTTTCTGCCAAAGCTTAATTATTGTTTTAATTTTATGCACTACAGGCCAAATTCTTTCCCGCACATAATACGGTACATAAATACACCCCCTGTGACATATTTATGGCTTCCCTGATGCAACTGATGGAAAATTTGAGTTGTGTTCCCTAAATGGCACAATCTAGAGAAAAGGAAATTGCAAATAATATATTAAAGAACACAGGCTATGACCAGTCATAAAGAATGCTAATAAATCTCCTAACAGCAATGAAAATCCAGTCAAAGGATAACAGGATAAAAGAAATCGCTTATCTGTTTTTCCCACAGATGTCTCGAAGCTCTGCAGCCTAACCCTGCAAACTGTACGAACAAAGCAGCCTGAGAACACCACATTTTAATTACAGCGCAGGCGATAGAGGAATCACCACGCTCAAGAATTCAAAAGGGAACACCACAGTTCTTCAAGAGTGCACTGTCATTCTTCTCTAACTCCCATGTTTAACTATCCGAGAGCACAGGGCTCTGTCAGACTACCACCAAACTTCTGCCGGCTTTGCAGAAGTCGTACTACAAAGCTCCGAGCTCCCCCAAAGCAGCTGCTGCTGTTACCGGGGGCAGAGCGCACACACGCGCTCCTTCAGCCCCTCCAACATCGCCCTCCCACCCGTGCAGCTTGTTCCCATCCAGCTGAAAGCTATCCCGCTCGCTTCTTCAAAAGCCTCATGGGTGGCAGATGGTGAGATTTTTTGTTATCAGTCAAGGCTGATAAACAGCTGCTGCCTCCAGCAGTTGCCTGCTAGAACAAACAAAGCTTTATGTTGTACCACAGCAGCACCTTGCTTTTAGCACACTGGTGGAGGGGGAGTAAAAATACAAAAATAACACAATCTCACGCCTGTATCTGAGCTAACCCAACATCCCACAAAAATCTGGTACCTGAAATTAAACATATTAAAGGGAGAAAGGAAGGGAAGAAAGGTTTAACAGAGGAAGGACTGGGGGAGGGGGGGTGAGCCTCCCTCCTCTTCATCTGCATGTCTTGTGCTGGGTGGAGGGACTGTTTTACAATTTATTGTTTAGCTTTTAAGTGTTAAATGCAGTTAAACAGTTTAAAACTTCAATCAGGCATCATTTAGCAGAATTAAACTGAAAAAGCAGCAATGAACAAGCAGATATTCTGCAGCATCATTTGTTTTCAGTTAATGCTCTCCAGCTGTGCTTTCTTGAGAGGAAAAGAGTTGAAAAGCAGAACAGAACAAAAACAAACCAAAAACAATCCCAAAAGCCTGTGGCCCCTTGTTAGGGATTCGGTAAAGAATCTGTCATTTGAGCTCAAGTATGTATCTTCTTGCAATTTCTTTTTTTGCAGTCTCCTATGAAGACACAAGACTTGGACAACTGGTCCTGACACTTTTTTTCCAATTTACAGATTACTAAATTGTACTGCTTGACATTATTCAGAAGCTGCAAAACAGAGCCAGATAATAACAAATTCTATCTGCAAACAAATGTGTTTTTTTTTTAAAAGGATCAAAGCCCTACAATAAACTGGTTTAGTTACAGCTTGATAGATTTGCATGCTGCCAGAGAGCAAGAGAGAGGACAGTGCCTACTTCCCTTTTGAAGAGGAAGCACACGTATGATTTCATTCCCTGTCTGTGTCAGGCAAATGCAAATACGAAGGTTGAGCTGGAGAGATTTGCTTTCTGGTCTTGATTTATTTGTTCTTCTCCTCCCCTCAAATACTTTCACAAAACAGCTCTTCTCTTTGTTCTTGAACAGTATAAAGGCAAATTTAGACAGCTATTTCAGTGATGATCTAAATGTTCTGTAGAAGGAAGACACCTAACATAAATATACACTCTTTTGAAACCAATGAACAAAAGAAAAAGAAAATTAAGTACCTGATGTTAGAAATGAGCCTGAACTACAACCATTGGCTCCTTAGCTCCTCCCAGATCAAACTTCCTCAAGTTAAACATGTTGGGAATGAGGATTTGGCTTAGATTAATCTCTAATGTATACTTTATAGCTTTTACTCTTAGAAAGACATTTATCACCATTAAATTCAGCTTGTGTGCCAAGCCATAAAGAGGGAAGTTAAAATATATCAAGGTGAGAGAAGATTAAAGCTTGGATGGGAATTTCACTGAGTAGATGCATTGGAGTTCAAAGACAATGTTGTTCGGGGGTTCTGGACGGATTTATAGGGAAAGTAATAACTGAGAAAGTTGAAGGAAAGTTCAGGTTTCAAGGATGAACCACTGCAGACAACTATTGGAACAGCAGCTCACACACTGCAAGCAATGTGCAACATGATGACTGATGAGCTGAAACGATTCCTTGTGTTTTATCTCTTCACAAAACATCTTCAAAAATGGGCAAACAAAACACCCATGCACAGGTATACACCAAATACCACTGTTGTGGCTGTGAACAAGTCTTCATAGATTTTTTTTGGGGGGGGGAGGGGGAGGCAGCGGGAGTGAGAAGGGGGAGTGTTGGAGAACAGAAAGAGATTTTAGGTGAATCTTTTCCTATCCCTCAATTCTTTGGCATATTTCTGCCTTAATAGTATTACAGCAGATGATGAGATTTCTTGGTGGGAAACCTAATCAAACTGATTAAAATATTCTAAAAATCAAAACTTGAAGTTTTCACAGCTGTTGTTTGGCACATTTTTTATTTTGGGTTAAGCTAAGAGAGAGAGAGAGAGGCGGGGCAGAGAGAATGAAACAGATGCGTGTAAAAAGACAAAATGTTGTAACTACATGTTGAACCGGGGGGGCACCTGGTTGCCTGACTGCCCCATCTGCCCTTTTCCCACTGGCCTATTTCATCTACCTGTTGTATTTAGTATAACATATTCATTATGCAGGATGTTGAAGAACACTCTGTCATCTTTTCTTCTACTGTGCCCAGCATGCTAGAGCCTCACAAGAATTTTTAAATACTGCCATACTAAAACAACACATGCTCAATCAACATTTCAATTGCTTACAACTCATACATTCTCAGCTGGAACCCACCACATTAAGTTTTCTGTACAAGTGTTTAGTATTATACTAAATAATAAAGTTATTTACTCTAGTTACCAATTAAATTGATTCAAAGCATCTTCCGTATCACATCGCGCCACATTGCAGCTTTCTTCAAAGTTTTGCCGTATTGACAGGGCAGCAGAACTGATGACTCTCCTACTTAAATTAACACAAATTGTGCTGAGCTGTTTAAGACAATAAATATTTGACTACATTCCCCATATCATTGTTACACGACATTTTCTCAACTGCTTCAATGTAAATTACCCGGAGGCTCCAACATATGCAGATTTCCTCAAACCAAGTGAAAAAAACGACAGCAGCGTGTCATTTAAATTTTAATGAGCTCTAGGGGAGATCTGCAAACAACAGACCTGACTTATCACTTTGTTACTCTAGTATTGATATTAATAGAATTATATTGGAATGAATCTGGAGCAATGGCGCTGTAATTAGGCTCAATATAATGAATTTGATCCAGTTAGTTTAGTATCATTTATATTTTCAATTTCTTATAAATTATTTTTTCTTAACTACCATAATCTTTTATCAGCAAAAAATGGGTAATTGAGATGATATGAATTATTTTCATACCGAATTTAAGATTTGTCATTGTTTCTGGTATGCAAACACAGCTGATGCTCTCTGAAGCCTTTCTAAAGCATTCGTTTTGAACACAAACACACTCGCACATCACAGGTAGCGCACACAGGGCTGCCTTGACTCACCATTGCTCAGCTCTTCTTATCACAAGCTCCTGTTGCCATCTCTCAGCCTTGGTAAAGCTCTGCCTGAAATTCCACACTTCTGTGCCACCACCTACTCCTGGCAGGTTGTCTTTCAAATGGTCTGGTCATTTTGGAAGAAATGGAGTGTGGAAAGATGATTTCCATGTGATGCATCCCTACAGCTGCTGTACTTGATGTGCTACCATGCCTCGAACCTCTGAAGCACCAGCACAAGGCCCACCGATGGGAAGGGAACGGTGAGAGGGTCGTGGGCTAAGGAGAGTGGTTTGCCACTAAAGTGTCTTTTTCTGGGCACATGGGGGGATGCGCTATGACAACAAGCATTAAAACACACAAAAAAGATCTGGAATTTCACATGGGATTACTAGAATCTGACAGCTAACTTGAGCTTTGCTCACACTGAATTTCTTTCCTTCCATGGCTGTATCGCTGGGCCAGACTTTCCCGTACTTGGTCCTACTGGATACAGGGACAACGGGAGCAGCCTCTGAGCTGTCTTCTCTGGGCTAACAGCCGAAAGGGGAGGTGGCAGCTGTGGTGGAGCCTGCTGCCATTCTCCATCCATCCACCCCCCTACTCACAACACTGCTAAATATATTTGGAGAACTAGGCCTGCAGCAGCACACCACTCATGGCTTCTCCTGTGTCCTCCTACAGCTCACACATTTTCTTTGGACCTCTCAAACTACACACGACGACTCTTCCCCTACAGTGTTCATTTGCGCTGTTCCAATGAATTCACACAAAGCGCAGGACAGCAAGGACCAGGGTGAGTTTCACCCCAGCCCTGTCCCCCTCCCACAGCCCCCAGCTCCACGCTGCCCTTGTGCTCTGTGGTACCGACCCGCCGTTTTATGGCCACCATCTGCACAGGACGTCACCCCTGTCAAATAACACGAGCAAAAAAACCAAGTGCTCAGTGAACCACTGTGCAGCATGGCTGCACTCTGTAAGAACTATAAAACACTACGAAGGGTCTGGGTTTATTGCTTCTTACTGATTCATTATCAAATCTGCTTTGTCTATAAACAGCCTTTTCCAGCTCCCTCTGCCCCCAGCTGCCAGCTGGCTCATGCTGTTTCACAGGTGGGAATGAAAGCATCCTTTGGCCTGCAGAATAGCTATTATGGACAAAGATTTATCTAGATTTTCAGATCCCAAAGTCAATCTGTAACGCTGGCAATTAAAAAAAATTGCATCTAGGAACAACAAAGCAAAGCTGAGGCATTCACTCCCCTCTTTAACGTACTTTCATACCTCAGTTTGGTAGGAAAGGGAATCCCATCAACCCACTGACACAGCTGATTCCAAATAAAAAAAACAGAATGAAATAAATTGAATATGTACTAAAATCCTTATAAGAAACTTCTACGTGTTTGTGTTTTAAGATTCCTGAAGAGATTCGGCTTGAGGCACCCAGCTCACTACTATATGTACGTATATACACACACATATACACAAAACACATATACATGTCCAAGAACATAAAAAGGTATGAACAAGAGGAAAACATCTGAACCACCCTCTCCTCTTTCACACACACATACTTTACTTATTTTAGTGGCAATAGCACATCAGGGAGCTTAGTGACACAAAATAATCATTACTATTCAATTTTACATTTAAACAAAGGGAAACAGACAAAAGAGATGAAGCTATGAGCAGGAATTAATATTACTCTAGTTTTAATATTAAGAGTAATGCTGGGATTAATAGCACAGAAAAAATATTGCTAGAATTCTTTGGGCAGATGTACAGTAATTTCTCAATACAAAATATAAACTAATTCCAACATGATTTTAGCTACAAGAGGATACTCTTGGAGGATATTCTTGGAGGTTTCCAAGAATAAGTGAGTTTATGGAAGCCCACAGTTGGATGCCACAATAAATGACTTGATTCAGTACCATGTCAAGCAGGCTGCAAAGCTCAGTGAAAACATTAACTCCATTTCCAGCCCAAAAAAAGGGATGGCATTTTTTGTCAAATTTTTCTTTGCTATTTTATTTACAGTTTGGGATATGACAATTTCAAAATTACGTATTAAGTTCTTTCATGGGAAGAACTGTAGGGATTTTGTTTTGGTTTTAATTAGTGGAATATCAGTTTGATGCTAAATTCCCATTATATTTTAATAGATTCTGGACAGACCTCCTTTACTATCAGCCTCATATTTTGAACACTGATTTTTGTCTTTTTTCTTCATGTGATTACAAGAAGAAAAAGAAAAAATGTGAGACAAATATCAATCCCATTTTATGCTTGTGCGGCATGTATAAACATATATATAAATATATATATAAATAATATCTAGATATACACACACATATATATATAAAACCTCTACTATGACTGTTTCCTCTAGAGCCAAATCTTCTGACCTATTAAACCATTGAAGTCTCTTATTTTCTCCTCTTCTCAGCCACCTTCCTTCCTTTCTCCTGCTCAGTGTACTGGGGTCTAAACATGAAACCACCTGCGGGTCTGTAAACATCACGCACAAAAGTGTATTTTGCTTTTTTTAATCTAAAATCTAGGTGACATCAGTGCAACAGATGAAATGCTCAACTATTAAAACAAATTCTTTAACTCAGTACTTAACAGAAAGTACAAACCCCCAAAATATTAAAAGCACATTCAGAATTACACACAGCACAGAAGAATGTTTCCCACCGAATTCCTTCTGCTCCCTGTCGACTCAGCCTTTTTCACTCCAACAGCACTGTCAGCAAAGCCAGAGGAAACTTTGCCAGGGTAAATACTGCTAAATGGGGTTCCCCATCATGGATATTTCACTTTCCCCTGTTGTCATTTCTGGTATCAATCTGCCTGCAAAATGCAATGGATTATTTTTTTCCAAGTACTCACAGTTTTGAGATAAACCACTGACCTCTCGGGCATAAGTATATGCCCATGCCATTTTGATGTCTTGGATATTTCTTAACTAATTAAGTTAATCATGTAAACAATGACTGAGTAAAAAGTTACATACAGCTTTCCAAAATCATCCTTTGTGCGGGTGGGAACAGCCACCCAGACCAGACTTCCTAGGGAGTGTTTAATTTAACCCGTCCTCTAAACCCATCACCTGAGTTGGTTGTTTGCTTTGGTTATATTTTTACCCCACTGTCCAGGACATGAGACCAAGACCTTGTGCTTGTTTTAAATCTTATTCAACCATACATAAAATCAAAACCACAACCCCAAAGAAGCCCGTCCTCAAGCACTAGGGGCAAGAAGACTTAAGAGTTTAGGATAACCTGACCCACTCATATATCCCATTTCCCAAAGTGTTGATACTTGCTTTGCATCAACTTCTTGTCCTTTCAAAAATCAGGAAAACTTCTTCAAAAAGCAAGATTAATAAATCAAGGAAGATGCTTTCCTTCAGAGTTGTGAGACAGAGACAGTCAAACAATAGCAAAGCAGAGACACGAAGACCCAGGGCATCGCAGCAATGAGAAACAGACTTTGTCCTTCCAAGCATCTCCCAGCTCAAGACACAACAAAGAGAGAGGGGCAGTGATCACTTGGAATACTTCCTGAGAACTCAGAGGTGCAGCTCTTGCATGTGCTGCTGGCTTGGTACATCCATGCAGCTAGTGACGGAGCGGAGACCTGGAGCCCTCCATCACCTGCACCTCCTGGTTGCCTTTGCAGACATTCCCAGGACTGCAGGCAGGGAGGGAGCACCCCCCGATCCCCTGCCTGGGAGAACTGGGAGAGCAGGAGACTAAGGAAAATGTTACTAATTGACAAAGACAAAAGCAGCTTGGGAGGGGTAAGCACTACACCAAGATCAGTGGACAAATGTTAATGAACAAAGGAAAAAGAAAACTAAAGGACTCTCCTTTTTCTGTGTTACGGTTTAGTGTATTGTTTTCAAAACAGACCTTACTCTTTACAACGTCTCCACTATTAACAACATATTTGTATGCTCATGTCATGCATTTCATATTCTGAATGAAAGCTTTCTATAATATATAATTTCCTTCACTGACACAAAATCTGAATTCTGGGGTTTCTCTAAGGTAACTTTCTAGCTTAGTAAAAAGTTAAAAATTGTAATGTTTTCTTGTGATTTGCTTTATTGATATACCTTCCAAAGACAGAAGCAGGACGATATATTATTCATGACTGCCCTTCCCTTCTTAGGTATCATCAATTAAAACTGACCTTCCAGGACATTCTTCCCTTTAAAATAAAGCCAAATGACAACTGTTCAAAACTGCTCAACCTCTCTCCCATACAGCTTTGAACAAGAACTTCTATGCTTGCACAAAAGCAAACTTCATAGAGAGCAACTTGTACCACTGCCTGAGGATCCCACAGAAGAGCAAAAGTCACCCTACAGCACAAGCAGACCACAGCCCTTGTGCCTGGAGTGCCAGTACGGACCAGGACTCAGCACGCTGTTTTCGTATCCTTCCAGCACAGTGTAAAGATTTTCCCAATAAAAACGTTTCACCTACTTATTTCTTAGATGCATCACATTTTTTTTAAAAGCCAGTTGTGCCTACTACTTCTAATTTCATCAAATTCATGCTTGGGATGATCAATATGGATTAAGCAATTACCACTGATAAAAAAGGTCACAAAATTTCGCCTCCTCCAAAACTGTCTGTTCCTTTTCTATGCTCAGTAGTCACAGCAGGACTGAACCCTTGCTTTCAAATACATAAAGCTTAATTAATTTTTTGTGCACAATTGTGATGCCCCCTCTGGATTCACCATTTGCTGAAATTTAAAATATCACTTCAAAACCCTGATGTTCACTGATAAGAGCAGAACAGCACTGCTCATGCAATGTCAGAACACTTTAAATATTGCACAAGTCTTTAACCTTGGCTTTCAGAAACAGGACCATAAATTTCCAGTTGCACCTATATGGTTCCATTCTCTCCAACAGAAAAAGGCCATTAATTACTGCTCAGCTGCGAGCTTTCTGCAGCGCAGGGAGCCCCAGCCCAGCAGCGGTGCCAGCCGCCTTTGTCAGACAGCTGTGGCTCTGTTCCCACAAGCACCAGCCAACCTCAGCAGGTTAAGAACACATGCTACATTTTTCACCAGGATGTGGTCTGCGATGTCTGTAAGGCTGCTCTCTAAAGCCTGCCTTCAGAAAGCACTCTCAGGAACTCAGATCAGCTATTTCCTCCTTGAAATCTTTCATTCCCAGAAGGAAAGAGAAAAAAACTAAGCTTCCCTAGCAGCAAGCATCTGCCAAGAAGTTTTAAGTGTTCCCATCCAAACTCTCCTCCCTTTTCTTAAGCTTTCCATTTCTTGCTGTATTATAAATCACTCTGGGGACATACCATGGACTCTCAACGTTTAAGCTATGTTCCTAAGTGGTAAGCCATCAAGTTTCACCAGCCTCTTTAAAATAAAATGTCTATCTGCAGAAGCAAATTATATACTGCTTTTTCTATATTAATTATATGTTACACAGATTGAGGGCTAAGGTAACAGGAAGTTTAACTAGCCCTTATTACAGAGAACTCCTGCATCTGAAACAGCACAAGTGTCACAAGGGTTGAACAGAGTTTTGGGGAATGCATCAAAATGCTCTGCAAAAATCAGTTTACTTAGGTCCAAAATGGCTTGTCAAATTACAGCAATTTTTTTTTCTTAATTCGAATATAAGAGCACCTGACCCGCGGTCAGACAACAGGCAGCACCTTTCAAAATGCTGGAGCTCTGCTACAGGACCGCAGCCATGCTTTCTTCCCCAAAATACCTTCTCCTACACATACATCCTCCAATTTTGGCTTGAGAGCGTTCATTCCTTTATTAACAATCTCCTCATCAAACTCTTGGTTCCAGGAAGGTCACTGTAGGTTAAGAATAACACATTAAAACGCTTTCAACATATTTATAGAAAAATGTTGTAGGAAGGAACAAATAGGCTAAGCACAATCGAGCCTGTGCATCGCTAACGGAAGTTTCTGCAGAAGCTGAGCATCTGAACTGGGAGCAGAGGTCCCGAACCAGCAGAGGCACAGACAGCAGCACTGGCCAGCGGTACACGCTTCCACCTGGCATGAACTGATGGCCTGGCTTCATTAACCACCAAAGGATGATTTACACATCCAAGGGGCATTTCAGTTTCCTGTAAACAGTGATAGAAATAATTTCATCTGCACTTCAGCAAATTCTCAGGTATCTCATTTTGGATATCAGATGTATAACGAAACAGCACTGAGAAGACATTGTTCACATCTGTAGGGAGAATAAAACACAGTGTCATTGACTTAAAACTACACAACTACCTAGTAAAAACCAACATCAGAGAAAGAAATTATCATCTTGCATCGCTTTAAGATTGTTGGCATTTGGTGTAAATGCATGTCAGGGCCCACAAAACACTCAAAAAAAATCATTATTTCAACACTGTAAAAGGAACCACAGTGTTTCTGGGGAACCCTGAGGCTTTGTGCATGCCAAACCACTGCACCGTGAAAACACAGCAGTCACAGAGGACTTATTCCTAACTCTGACACACTTCTCGCTCAAGGTTGGCCAAGCCACTTTGGTGAGCGTCACCGAGTTAGCCCCGCCACGGGTACGCATGGAGACGATCCGCGAGCATTGCACCGCACAGCAACAGAGCCGGTTCTGAACTGACACATTGGTGTTGAGCTTAGAGCTGACATGTCCCTGGGGGGCCTGCTGGTGTGGAATTCAGAGTAGTGCTGCGTTGCTTTCTCGTGCCTTAGAAGTGTTTTGTAAAAGAACATTTAGACGCCAGCTTCTGTCTGTGTCCTCTGTTCCAAATGCTGAAGCAGCAAGGATCCATCTCAAGCGGCTGAGCTGAGTGTCTTGCCATGGGCTCACGTTTGGAACATGCTGGACATGCGATGTGGTGAAAGGGGAACTGGGTACTGGCCTTTCTGTCTGCCTTTCACCTGTCTGGTACAGGTGAGCCAACAGCCATGTGCCACGGAGGCACGCCTGCTCTGCTGCCCAGGGGCTCTCACGGCACCTTTTGCTGATAAATTATAACGGTGAAGAGATGGGAAGAGGACAACATAAGAGGTGTACTAGTCTTTACACCCCAATTTTGTTTTAACACAATTTTTACTTCACAAAGCCATATTTTAATGAATGAAATCTACTTTCAATTTTAGAGGGATTTTTTTTTGCAGAAAATTCACACTGTACTACAGCAACATAGTACAACAGACTCTGGCAGGAGGCAAGCATGGCTTGGAGCGGACCTCTGTCCCGTTAGCAACATTTGACAACACATCACCGTTATCTTGTCTTCCTCACTGAAAAAAAAAAAAATCTCCTTTGCAAAGTACATATACTAAAAACTAATATCCTAGGCTCTCCTATTGCTATTACTGAGAAAGGAAAGTAAAACGCAAGTCATTAAAAAGAGGTGACCTTTCTGCCAGACTAGATTCCATTACAGCAGTTTTCACATAGTGAGAAAAATCTCTAAAGATACTAACAGAACGAGCACTCCTCCATGAAATGAAGTTTGTTCCATTACAAACAATACCAAGGAAAGACATTCTAAAAAAAAAAAAAACCGAGCTGTGCCACCCGGGAGGCACTTAATGCATTAAGTCGCATGTTTGTTTCTCTCTTTTCACCAGTAAATACAAAAGATTGAGACCCAAATACTTCCATATTTTTCAAGAATATAGAGGACACTGCAATACCTAAGCTGGGTAAATGAACTGCAATATCTGATTGCCACTGGAAGAGCTGCACAGTTTACTGTGATTCATCCCGTGGGGCCGATCATGGGGGTTACAGACATCACATACTACTGGGACAGAAGTGACGTGCCCATGGTGACCGTACTGTGGAACCAGCTTGTTCTGCCACAGAGGGAGGGAGGCAGGCAGGGCTTCAGGAACACCCCAGGCTGCAAACCCCAGGAACATCCTGCTCCCCACCTCCTCCACCGATACCCCTTCCCTGCTGCTCCTGCTGCGGAGAGGGAATGGAAAGCTGGGACTCACTGCAAGGTTCTCTAAACTAAAGTTTCACCTCCACTTACACTCAACCATTGCTCATGAACACTCTCTTCATATTTTACCTTTTAACAAGCCAGTGGCAGCCACGGTCTAAATTATTTACTAGCAGCGCTCCATTGCTCTGTCAGCATCCCTGGCCTTGATAGAAGTTTTTAGCGCTAACTTAGTAGCAAAAACGCCTGTCAAATTAATTATTCATATGATGAATACCCTTCTTCTTAGTTCGGTTTATTATGACAAGCTGGAAAGAATCACAGTGGCTCTTCATGCAGGCAGGAACGACATTGGAGCCCTCCGGATGGGCTGTGCCCAGCCTAATTCCATTATTAAACCATTCAGTCTTGAGGAGCAAAGCTAGACGTCACTCATGCCACTTTGTCAGACTTAAGTGCCTGAACAAAATCTCTTCCTTCAGCAGCTTGCAGAATATTTGAATAAAACTGACTGTGAAATACACTGAGAGCATAACAGATGGCTTGTTCTGAAAACAGGCAGAAAATATGTCAAGGGGATGGCCACAGAAAGTGTCTTTCAGCAGTGAATTATGGAGCGCGAGTCAAAGGCAAAGCCCAGCCATAGCCCAGCTCCTTCCAGTTTGCAACAAGAAAAAAGACCTTCAGTTTCTCAGATTTGCTGGAAAATGAAATCCCTAATCCAGTTTCCTAGCACAGAACCATTACATTGTACTATATGGAGCATATGGTAAATGAATGGATTACAATAGTACACTAATATTTCTAACATTCGCACGCAGTAATTCAACATATAAGTCTGACTTAAGATTGACTGAATTTAGCTTGGCAGGAGAGATTAAAAGAATTTACACTACGGAACTTGTTAAAATGAAAGCAGTAATGGGGAGATGGTTGTAACACTCAGCATGAAGAGGAACTGCTTAGGAAATCAAACAACTTTGGAAGTAAAAGTGGCCTAAGATGGATATCCAAAATGAGCTGTGGAATAACCGCCTGAGCAAGAGTATGGAAGTTCCATCAGTTTCTGTTGCATAACAGGAAGGATGGGGGGAAAGATGCTAAAACCATTCAGCCCAGAACAACTAAGTCTTCTGGCAGATGAACAGAAGACATGCAAAAAAGAAAAAAAAAAAAAAGAAAAATTGAAAAAAAATGGTCATTGAATTTAGTATCACCACTATGAACAATACAATATAGACTCGTTAACTGATGGAGCCTTATCCTTGAGCAGCCCAAGTTTCTTTCCCTTGCAACAAGTATTGGAAAGAGTGGAAAAGGGTCAGACATAACACCTATAATTAGATTGGGTAAACTGGAAAATGGATAAGCAAAAAATTTTTGTTTTCCATCCTCTTTCATCACTCAGACATGCCCTGGAAAATGAAACACCAAATATACAGCCATAATGTAAACAGAAATATCATCTGACCTATGGAAAAGTTACTCTGCATCTCCACAGTGCAGCCGGGACAGGGAGAAAACGGCACTGCACTGCCCGAGAGGAGGAATGCCACTATTAGGAGGACTTTCTGTTCTCCTGGAAGCCTTTTATGCAGCAAAAAAGAGGGGAGGAAACCCCCTCTGGATGCACACAGTGGCACACGTGTGCATGCTCAGACTCAATGAGCAGTGGCTGAAATAACAACTGGTAATCCCAATGCTTCAGAAATGGCTTGAAGTCGATAATATGCTCATAACTATTAGCTTCTTCCATTTCCACAATTACACAATTGTTAGAACTTGGAAAAATTTAAACCAAGCAGACAAATACAGCATATAACATGCAGCACCTGTGGATTTACAATTGTACCTAACAATACCACTTCTCTTCTACAAGAAAATATCATTAAGCACAGCAAATAACACACAATTTTGTCAGCCTAAATTACCTCTTCTGCCACCACCAAATGTCCTTCTCCAGTGCTACTCCTGTGGTATGAAACAACGCAAGTAGCCTTCCTTTCCCATTTTATCTATGGCAATGATTAATGAAGTGAGCAAGACATCCAAGGAATAAACCAGCTACAAACTATTAAATCAGCTGGTGCTGTAATTTCTTGCCATTTACATGTTTTTAGCATGATAGCGATGAATAGTACAAACTGACTGAATTATATACCACATTTGGAAACTTATTTTGACAACTAACTGAAATATACATATGCATGTATGTATATGTATACATAGAAGAACATACAAATGCCAAGAGAGAAACAGTAAATATTTTTGAAGCTCAACATGAAACTAGCCTGGAAGAAGCACGACTGCTTCCAACCTGAAGAACAATGAACTAAGGAATCCAACAGAGCAGTTGCCTTTCAGCAGGTTATCGTACCTGCTTTCTGCCTGCGCAGACCCCTGGCACCGCCCAGGGAAGGAGAGTCTGGGGAGCAGAGCACCCCTCCGTGCCAATTAATGCCATCCAGTGCTCTCCATGAAAACTTGCAGGCACTGCGGATGTTACATGGTCTTTCTGCACGGAGCAATGTCTATAGATACTTCTCAACTTGAGAGCAAACAATGGAAATGACCAATTTGATGTTGGAGGTAACGGGAACACAGCAGTGGAAGGGAAGGCAGCAGTGACACAGGAAGGACAATTTCCAGCAAGAAAACTGTTCAAACCAATTGGATGCAACAGAGAGCTCTTACTAGGTGGCACAAACTCTTTAGTTTTACTGCTCAAGCATTTGTTTGTAGCAATGCAACCAAGCCAAAGCTGGCTCCACCTCTGGCCTGCCAATAACAGTAATAATGATAAACTGAAGCAATATAGTATATTATGAATGAAAACTAAGATCCAACATTGACCTGTTAGCATGTTCTGCCAATAAATCTTACCTATTCTCAAATATTTAGAACTGTACATTAATGTCACTAGATACCACAAAAGAATTTTAATGTTCCTTACTCTCCAGTCCAGCTACAGTTTTTCATGAATCAAAAATCATTCTGTTATGGTTCAGTTATTCTTTATGGGGGTCAGCGAATCAAGGTAAATAGCTGAAAAATTGTTAAATGTAGCCCCTTGAGAAAAAGCACAATGTGTCACAACCTGGTTCTACCTTCTGCTATCCAGATAGGCTGAGGCTTACCCGGCTATCACCACACACTTCACAGCCTGCCAACCAAAGTATTTCATTTTAAAATAAACATTTGAGTTTGAGATTATAAAGAGCAGTCTGTTTTAGCAGGTGCACTGTCAATCCCTGCCATTCTCGAGTTTTGCCTTACCTACTCAATGTCAAGAAAATATGTTGCTAAAATTAGCAGAGCATACCAAATACTTCTCTACAGCTGTGCTGGGTAAAGCAGAGAAGAACAGATCTTACCATTTAAAACCTTCAAAAGGAGATTGCATCCAGATAAACAAAGACAGAAAGGCAAGTCTCTACTGCCTAGCCATCCTTGCAAGGATGCATCAGTGGTTCAACAGTCTTCTGACCTTCAGAAATGGTATAAAACATACAAAATGCAAAGACAGAAAGGACTGCAAATGGCAACCCTGCTCGTACCTCTGTGTCGTGCTGTCAGGGTCAGGCTGGAGCGGGAGCGTATGTGGAACCCCCTGCAGACCTTTCCCAGCGTGTCACCAGCCCCCAGGCGTGCAGCTTTCAGGCTCTGCCTTGCCTGGGTGCTCCCTCCCAACACCCAGGGTTTCACCAGGATCTAATAAAGCTCTATAAACAAAATTATCTGAGTATTGGTCAACCAACTATGTCCACGGCACAAGAAACACATCTAGTAAGTCTACAGAGACACAACTCTGCTGAAGAATTTGAACACTGGAGCTGCTTCATCCATAAAACGTAATTGTCTCTTCAGTTCACCAGTGTTTGTAGACTTGGTGGTTAATAAGTTCCCTTCCAACAGGATGGCAGCTAAGTAGTAATAGGGGAAGAAAAAAAACCTTACAAGGCCAAGAGAATTAACTGTATCTTACTACAGCTAGCAAGGTCATGCATTATTCATACACGGAGGAAAGGAGTACACTCATCAGCTTAGAGGGCTATAGGGAACGCTAAATCTGAAGCTCTCATAATTCGTAGCTATTAAAAAGGTGAGCTGCATTACTTTATCTGAAAGCAAGTGTCAGTTAACTGCTGCATTTCTTACAGAGCCACACGTATGCAAAGGGATTGCTCCCAGTTCTCACAGACGCTGCTGGAGCTCCCATTGCAGCGCTAGCACGAGAACTTGACTTTCTCCCCCGGACACAGCAGGGAACACAGAAGAATATTCAAGCCAACAGATATTCCAGAATGCAAGAGAGAATTCTTATTACTAGAAGATGTCAGAGCATGTGGCTATTACACAATGTGCTTTCACGGGCCCTAATCAGACCATCAGCGCTTAATGCTGGCCAATGCACAATTTTTAAATTAACAGAAACACAGAAAAATAGCTACTTTGTACTAAAACCAGTCCTTTTCACTTAAACTATTTACATCCACTATGAAATGCCAGTCCAACCCAATATCACATATTTGCAACCTTCTTTCTAAAAATACACCTTTATAGTACAGGAGCTATTATTTCTCTGCAGTATAATCATGGAAACTGCATTACTTCTAGCCCATATGTGTTAAATAAGTGAGCTCATTCTGTAGAAAATTTCACACCCATGTCTGAAATCTGTCTCTTATAATACAGTATTTACTTTTCACTGGGGCTGTAAACTATTAAAACCACAATGCCAAACCTTGCAGACAAAACTCACATTCACTGAAATCCTAATTGAAAACTGAAGAATTTTGAGCAATGCTGTTCATGGCAAAGAGAGCGTTGGTGAGGGAGGACTGAAGAACCTCAAAGAATTATTCCATATTTGTCAACAAGCTCTCTTTACGGGGGTGCCTTCCCCTAAACTAGGCTTTGCAAGTTGACTGCCCTTAATTTCTACTTCTTTATTCTTTTCCATGTACTGATATGAGCTGTTACATGCTGTGCACCAGTTAAAACATGGAATATGAACAATGACTCCGCTAAAAGTCTCCAGATCTGATTAACCATCAATCCTTCTCCTTCTTCTACTCTACAAATCTAATGAACTATTGATTCTCTCCTCCTTCCCCCATTTTCTGCTTTGGCTATGCATGCCCCTCCTCCTGTATCTAAATCTCCTTTTCTGTGCAGCCTTAGGCAGGGCACGAGCTCATCCTTCTTTATTTCAGCTGCACCTTTCTGTATCTGAATAGCTGCTGGTCTGTCCTGCGGTGGCTGTCTGACAGGTAAACTCAAGTCAGAAATCCATTCTGAGCTGTGCTCAGAAATGGGAAAGCACTGCAGGGGAGCTGGTTCTCTCACCAGGAGTGATTTCTCCGATTCCCTAAAAAGCAAAATCTATGAGCCCAATTCCTTCCCCTGTAGAAAATATGTAATGCTCACTGAGACTATCCAAACCTCTTTGCTTGTTCATCTTTCTGTCCGTAACAGCTCCCTTCTCCTCCTGCTAGGGAGGCTGCCAGGGTGCAATGAGTACCCCGCTCCAGCCCTGTGCCCCATCCTGCACAGCATGGCCACCAAGGGTGACACAGCCTGCAACCAGCCCTGGCTGCTGCCTCCCAGGCTGATGCATGGCTTTAGCCTCCACAACCTCATGAAAAAGACAGAAATATTTGTAGTTTCACAGTTACAAGAGATTTAGCTGTGCTTTCCTCCACTGAATCTTTTCCTTTACTGTTGAAAGTTCCTCTGCATGCAGGACAAGCAGGGAGAGTCCCCCCAGCCCTGCACAGCACAGAGATGGGGACAGAGGAGAGCAGTGGACTTGGCTGTTCCAGACACATCTGCCAAAATGAGTTTAACTAAGACTATAAAAGTAAAAAGTCAGTTTCCAAGTAAAATTTTTCTATTATTCTCTAAATGTATGGAAAACCTGCAGTTATCACCCAAGCACCATTTCATCCATGAGTTTCCCCCACACATCCTCTCTTTGCTGGCCACCAGGCTGATGAATTACCACTTCACCACAGCACCACCACAGACCTTTTCATTTCTCTGTGCAGGCTATTTTCCTTTCACAAATCCCCAGCCTCCTCTCTGGAGGATACAGACATCAAATCCCATGGCAAAGCTCTGCTTTGAACTCAACGAGTGTGACCTCAGTCGAATACCTCCCTTGCAGTATCTTCGGTAATGCTCGTCATAGACCGACTCAAGCCCACTGCTCCACTCATACGTACACCAGTTCTGCAGATCTCAAACACCTGGAGTAAACCCTTTATCTTTGGCTTGTTATTCTATTTACAGAAATAATAAAGAGTTTAAACATGAAACAAGAAGTGGCTAAGTTTGGTGACACTTAAAAGAAGCATTATTTTTCCAATTGCATTCTAATTTTAAAAAGAAATTATTTATTCCTTAATACCTAGTGGCTTAGGATCATTAAGGAAAGAATATGTTCCATATAGACTCTGTGTAATACCTAATGCCAAAATATGGGCAACCAAGCATGAAAAAATCTGGTTTTTAGAGGACTGAAAATACTAATTAGAAGATTTTATCTCAAAAATAACTACTGTCTTAAGAATAGAAGTGTAAACACTCTTTTTTTTTGTCTAGGAATACATCACTAATTCTCTTTTTACTTCAAAGGGGCTAGTTTGGGAGTTCTTCCAGTAACACTGCTGGTAAAAGTATTGTAAGCAAGCTCTGTTTTCCTTGCCCCAACAAACTCTGCTTTTATTGTATGACAAACACCAGGTGCCACCATAGTCCCAAAGAAGAGATAATGGAGCCAAACAAGAACATAAAATTAACCAGGTGTACATTGCTGCCATCTTTACCTCTGGATAAAACTTAGTGGCCACACATTCTATATCTTAGCAGGCAGTACAGCCTCATCCTTTCTGTGAGAACTACAGAAATACAACCCTCATCTCTTCCTGCTTAAATATCAAATTTTTCCTCTTGGACACCTGTTTGAGTCTAAACCAGTGCAATATTAAAAACAGTGGAAAGGCAGTACAGTGGATTCTAAATTGAATGGTACTATCCATAAGTAGCTCTCATGGAGAGTTCATCTTCCACTACTACTCCCCTGCCTTCACGGCTTTGGGCCACCTCTGTAACATGGAAAAGGCTGAGAGCAAGCACAACCGCCAACTTTTAATGGTTTGCTTTTGTGCCCTGGTTCCCGACACCTGCAGATGCTAAACCCTTTTGCTTAACTGGAAAAAAACATGCATAGCACAGTTATGGGACAAAATATCGTCAATAATATATAACGCAAACAACAAAAAGCAATAAACTTGACATTTAGAGTTTGTTCCTAAACTACCTCTCCTCCCCCAAGTCTGAGGAAGTTTTAGGAGCTCACGTTATGAATCATCTACTCAACATATTATTTCCCACCTGGAATAGCATTTGACTTATTATTCCTGTAAATTTATATGTGAGTGTTTCAGACCTATTGCTACGAAATAATTCAATCAGCATGTGTCTCCAAGCCTGGGGGCAGGAGGAGACCAAATGATGTAACTGAATGCAAACAACAGCTGAACCACAAGCTACCAGAGATGAGAGGCAGAAGAGTTCTAATTCATCAGCCCTATTTCTATAGTTTGCCCAAATCCCAACTCCCACTCATTAAGGAGATGACAAACAGCTCCAGAGAATTATTTCCTCTACACAATTTAATTTCCATCACGAAAAAACTGCTCCCGTTTTCCTTACCCGGCGACATATCACCCACCAGCAGCATCACCCAAAGGGCAATGGGAAACGTGCTGACAGTGATGAGCTACTGCCCAAAACTAACTTCCACACAGCCTCCTCCTCTCACAAAATGCTTGATGCAACAAATGCCTCACTGTTGTGGCTCCAACCCAAAGTGCGCAGACGCTCCCCAGATGCTGGGAAGTGAGGCAGAAACGGTGCCTCAGCTGTCACAGACACGACAGGGCTCGATCCGCTGCTGTGGCAGTGGGAGGAAGAACGCTGCTGGGTCTCATGACAGTACAGTACGCACTTACTGACAAAGGCTTATCCTCCGCAGCCAAACATCCACAACACCCTAAAACAGGCTCTCTGGAAAGAGGCCTCACTCATCTTTCTACCCCTTCCCAGGCTCAGAAGATGCATCCACCAGCTTCACTTGCCCTGGGCCACAGGAGACATCCTCTCTGCAAGGCCAGGTGTTCCGGCACCAGGCAGTACGAGACACACACATCCCTCCTGACGAGCACTCCGCCTTCTGAACTACGAATCGGACTTGATTTTCTGCTGATACAATCTGAGCATCACTTACAATCACCCATCTACGCACATTCCAAAGCATATCATTTCAATCACTGTTTGAGGTAATGATACTGTGATAAATGTTTCATCTTGAAAAACTATCGAATATGTTAAATCTCAAGTTACAGAAACACTGCAGTTCACCAGGCCTTCCAAAAGAAGGAGTAATGTAAAGCCTCCACATCTAATTTAGACTGAAGAAACCATGTGTTTATTTCTAACAGGACTTCTATACCTTCTGCTTATGCTTTAGAATAATAACTGACCTTGGGTGGAAGAAAACCCCCACAAAAAACACTCTTCACCTCAGGAGACATCACCAGTAGAGACTACTCCAGAGTTTACACTGCTGAGCTCTGCTAGGACACAGCCCACCCTTTGCGATGGACCTGGGCAGGGAACAGCTTTTGGCTCACATTTTACAAAAAGAGGAGCCTTCTGAGTCAACATCACTGGCATGTTCCAGCATTGAAGGAACGCTTTTATATCCCACCCTCAAAGCCCAGTTTACACTGCTGTGCAACCTAGCACCATTTCTTTTGACAGTTTCCAAACAAAACCCCAAACAAGTAAATGCAGCATTATAAGAAAATTAGTACAACCGATAGCCTGCATTACGTCCCTGAAAATACTGTAATTGCATTCTTTGCCATAAACTTATTTAATGCCTTGACAAATACAGGAAGCTGACCTGCTGTCCATTGCGTTATCAAAATTGATCAACTCATCCGGGTTGGCCGCGCGCCCGCCTGGCCCAGGGCTCAGCCTGCTGCAGGCAGACAAGCCTCTGCCAACAGATTTGCCACGCTTGCTTGACCTTGACAAATGATACCCTAACAACAAAGTCAAAACAAAAAGAATTTTCAAATTTGCCTTTTGTAGTCCCTACCCTTCACAAGTTTTAACTAGATCTTGGTTACACAGACACACACCAAAACAGAAAAAAAAGCAGCACAGACAGTGGAGAGAGGAGGAGGAGGGAAAAGGGATTTTTAATCTCTTCTTTCACATGACTATGACGTGCTTTGTGATCTTTAGATGACTGAGAAAGCCACAACTCTTTCAGTAGTAACAACTGCTTCCTTGTGAGCTACACCAGGGCTGGGAAGACCTTTTTGAGAATAAAGTGTTTCTTCTGAGCACACTGTGGGATATCTCTGCTCAGCCTGTGCCTCAAGGAAAGTTTTATGATATCGGCACTGAGACAATGTGCATACGCATACATACACCTACATACTCTCTGTGTATGTCCATATAGACATACGTGTATGGAATTTTCTTCAACAGGCTGATACAAAAGGCAGCGGTCAATTATGAAGCGGCATCCTCTGATCTGCTGACGCTTATAAAGAAATACTCGTGCCTGCTTACATGTGCCACACACACGGTTTTAGACCTCTGAGCAGACAGAGGAATGTAAGAGAGAGACTGTGCTGCTGTGGTTGTACGAACAGCATCCCCTCAGCACAGCTTCCCCACAGGTGGCCAGGTACCAGCTCCTGGGAAGCCCAGGCAAACCCTGGCAGCACAGACATTGCCACCCGCTGCCTCTTTCCCCCATGACTTGTTTCAGAAGCATGTTCCTCATGCCTATGCAGAAATAACTCCTTATTTTTAGTATAAATTATAAAAGCTTCAAATTTTGTGGGTTTGTTTTTTTCCTCATTTTATGCAATCATTCTGCAAACAAAACAGCAATTGGGCTGGCATAGCAAGGAAGATGGGGAAAGACTGACCCCAAAAGACTACAGTGCCGATTTTCCCTCACTATTTCTAGTCTGAAAATATGTTTTAAAGAACTGATCAGTGTCCTGTCTTCCTGCCAGTGTGACTTCAGCCCAGGAGAGAAGCAGCACAACCTGCAACAGTGTGAAGCTTGTCAGAGTTTGGCAATGCTCTATGCTGTGACATTTTTAAAAATCAGATTAAAGAAACAGAAATATACACATTTATTCACTTTAAAAGACTGTGGGGGGTTTTGTCCTCTAGGGAGCTGCTGCACTGCAGTGAGCACAGACCTACAGCATCTAACACTTGTGGATGACTACCGCTGCCTCTTGACACGGGCAAAGAAACTTACGCTGCACTGCAAGAAGGAGCCTTCTGTAACTTTCCACTTGTCAGGCAGTCTTTGCTGTCCAAGTGCTGCTGGTGTTTATCACAAAGCAGATCAGTGAGTCCACACGCCAGGTCTTAAAACATGTCCAGGAGCCGATACTGCTGGTCCTAACCAGCAGCTGCTCCGGGATTAGCGCTTCCATGAAAAGCAACAGGTGCTCCTTCATAAAAACCAGATTTATTCTCCAAGACCATCTTCCTGAGGACCATTATCCACAGATACACATGCAGCCTGCATGGGATTCCTTCCCCCCATACTCTCATTCCCAGGATTTTAAGAAAAATATCTGATCATCCGCAACCATACGCCAACAGGCTTTTACCATCTTGGATCATGACAAGCCCCGGATGGGCTCAGTCTCTGAGATCTACACTCTCCCTGGAAACCAGCACGTCTTGCCCGCACAGACTGAGCCTGCTTCTTCACCCATTGCATTCTGCTGTCTTTACTTTTTTCTCAAACTCGCTGCAAAAGTACCCCGAATCATTATCAAGCTGTGTTTGTACAATGTCAGGGGCCACATTTTAATAGAAAAAAAAGTGGAACATCAGTTCTGCAAAACCTCTATCACTCTGTATCACATCTATACAAAAGCATTTGTAGGGTGTAGCTCTACCATTGGAGCAAATGTTACTTCGCAATACTAAAAATCCAAATCCAATAGTAAACAGCACCTATACTGCCTGCACAGGATTGCATAGACATAAAATTAAACATTAAAATTTTTAATACAGGCTATCTAATCATAAAATTCAAAACCTTTAACAACTAAATGCAAAGTGATCAATAAAAATCTTATAGTGATAAATTGTTTCTTTAAATAAAGAAGAAATAAAGCTGAAAGAAACATGTTACAAAAAACAAACTGTAACTCCTAATCTGACAATTTATCCTTTTTAAATTGCAGGGTGATACAATTTCAAATTTCTGAACTTGTTTCTTTGGTTATCAGAAGAAAGTAAGTTACCCACAGTTATGGCAACACACTCGGAGCACCAGAATATACTCACTACTCCAGATACATGGAACTACACCACATCAGCTGAAACTAAAAGGCTGAGGTGTTGGAAACATTATGAGAAAGGGCAACGTGCCCTCAAGGAAGAGGAGACGCCAGGCCCAGAGCCAGTGGAATAACTCATGGAAGTAACTTTCAGACAAGCCCACAGCACTCACTCCAAATCCTACCGACACCAGTGACAGCAGGAGTATCTCCCACATCACACTATGGGAATCAAACACAGACAAATCCTGCTGTGCTCCCGACTGCGACTCATACAGAGGTTTTTGAAACAATGAGGGGGCCACAGTACAGTAAGACAGTCATCTCAGCCCAGAAAAATAAATAAGAATAAAAAAGAATGGAATGTTTCAAATTGCATACAACTGTTTAAATCACTTTTTGCATATTGTCCATTATCTTCAATAAACCTAACAGCATTCAAGTCAAAGCTTCTTCCAAAACAAAATTAAACGTTGATACAAGAATACCGATTCTATCGGCAGCAATATGAAGCACTTTCCAGGGCACCACTTGTGTCGACAGCTCAAGCGGATATAGGAATGAGTGGAAAACACACAGAAATACTGAGCTCTCGATCTCCACCCAGCTACAATCTTTCTTAGTAGCAATGCTTGCCACACGCCCCACTGAAAGTTCCCAATTATGAGTATATGAAATATACTTCTGTTTTGTTTGTTTGCTTTTAGAGACCACTGCTCTCTGCAAATTATTCTGCACTGGCTTGGCAGACTCTACCCCATAAACATTGCATTAATTCATTCAGGCCAGTCACCAAAGACACAGATACTCTGCAGCAGAGCACGAGAACACTATCAGCTTGTTCTGAATCAGCACAGAAACTGGCAGCTTTTCAAGTCATCTGAAAACAATTAGGTAGCTGCACAAAATCAACTTCAAAGTGCTTGTCCAGAACTCTCTCTGGGAAAGAACATGCATTTTTCACATGCTAATTCCAACAAGTATCCGGTATGTGCTGCTTATTTATAAACTCATAAATAAATTTTTAAAAAGCAAATAACCAACAATGTTAAATACTAAGCCCTCAGAGAAAGATACAATTTTCATGCTACACTGCACAGAAGAAAGTATGTTCACTTATTTTCATCTACATTAAAGTTCAGAGGATCCCCAAGAAGATGATTCAGCAGTTAACACACATCTTTCAATGCTAAACCAGTGAATCTCTCCTCAGACCACACACAGTCACTACCCCCCTCATTTTAAAATTTTTAATGCATGGAAAATACTCAGTCACAAGATGGGAGAAGAAACTTCATTATTTGCACTTTATGTATGACAAAGAATGGATGCACTGGCCGGTTCGAGTTCTGTTCTTCATTAACAGCATGGTGTTGGCCGTGGTACCTGCACTTTGTCCCCAGCAAAGTTCAGCAGGGCCACTTCCGACCTGCTCCTGCTCCAAAGAGGAATGCACACGCTAAAATATCTACAATTACATTTCGTAACAGTAGGTTCCAAAAGCTTGTCAAAAAACAAGGAGAAAAAATAAAACCACAGTAGCACTGATTAACTCTCATTCTCCCATACAGACACTAATTATTTCCAGGACATTAAGCATCTTAAAGCCCCAGTCTTGGACCCCAGTTTCCTGCCTGTCTTGAACCCCACACAGTGCTCGGGGCCCAGGACTGTCTGTACTTGTACAACAAGTTCAGGGGCTCGGGAAGGCACAGGAGCCTTGGGAGACACAAGCCAGGCAGGATTTTCAGGCTACCCGCTTCCAGACCCGCGTTGGTAGACCCTACCACGCATACATTTGATGTGAATGTTTTACACATTTGTTCTGCAGAATTATAAACTTTATGTTAATTTGATAAGTTTGTGACAGAAGCAACAATTCTTTGAACATGGACTACATATAGCTAGGCTGAAAGGAAAAAAGAGGATTAGGTGGTTTTGTTATTTTAATATCTTACATTTCATTCCTGCCTCCTGCAGCAGCACCAGCAAGACTATCAGAGACCCATATGAAAGCAACATCTTTGTTTTGCAACCCATTTCCATTTCAAAGCAGCAAATTCAATCACTGTTTGAATGATTTCTTAAATCTCATTTCCAAACGCCAAGCAGAGAAGTAACCTGCTTCTTCTCTTCTTTACTGTGAAAGCTCCCAACCTACAGATCCGTTTGATAAAGGCAGGAAACAAAGTATACATATGCTCCCTGGGGCTCTTTGCTAAAGAGTTGATTTGCATGAGGCATTACAAATTAGGCTTTTTCAAATGAATGCAAAATTCCATCGTTTACTCTGTGCACATATTTAATAGATTATGGAATTCATAATATTGGGTAAAAGAAAAGATATCACTTGTAACTGCTGTTTTGGACAGGGTTATGATGGAGTGATCCTAACCCCCACTAGCAGCTTCAGAAAGAAAAAGGGGCTTTGAGAAATAAATACTCATGCTGCTAAAATACTACTCCTGAAGGAAAGCTATGGCTGACCACAGGTACATTGAGAGAGTGCCATCTCTTCCTCACTCAGCCTGTCCTGGATGTTTGCTGTCCGTATGGCTGTTGTGCAGCCAGACAGAAAATAACTTCATGCTATTCCTCGCTTTTGGCCATGTTTCTTATGTGCCTTTGGAAGCAACTACACTGCAGATTCAAGCAGTCCAAATAAACAAACGAAAGGCATGCAGGGGGATAAACTGGTTCACTTCACACACTTCCACTTATTTCAAAGTTCAAATGGAAACATGTAATTCATAAGCCTTAAACCACAGAAATACAAAAGCCGTGCTCACAAAAATTAAAGACACATCCTAATTTGGCCACATCCTTCTGAAATACTTCTGCAAGCTAAATTTAAGATTTCAACCCAAGTTGTCTACAATTGAGAAATGTACTATGAGAAACTAGTTCCCCACGCTGCAAGTTTAGCCCCAGGCACAGAAACTGCTGTACTCTGATGTTTACATTTTTATTATTATTATTTTTTAAAAAGAAAGCCATATTAAGACACAAGCCCAGAGCAACAGTCTTCAACTTAATCGTTTCCATGCAGTTTGCGAAGGCAACAAACACCCCAGGAACACAACAAACACCCCAGGAACACACAGAGGGTCTACACATGAAGGAATACTAATCACCCTGTGCTATTTCGGCACCATTAGTCCCATCCCTCCTCCCCAGCTTTTTTCCAGCGAGCCAGGCTCAGTGTTACGCTGCATGATGTCAATGGTTATTTTGTGCTGATTACTGGAATGAAAATCTCCAGACAGGATATATTTACAGCTGTCTGCACTGTCTTACAATAAGCTGATGGATGACTCATCCTTTTTCCCCCTTCAGCTGCAGTCACTAGAGGACGGAGCCAGTGGCAGGCAGGGGAAGCAGGATCCCCTCCCGCCCGCCCTGCTCCCTTGCCTGCCACTGGAGACTCCTGCGTGAGGAGAGGCGAGATGGAAAGGTCTTGCTCAGTGTTTAAAATACATTAGAACGTCTTTATCCGTGTATGTGATGACAAAAAATAATTCCAGAAAATTTATCATTTTTAAGATTTCAGTATGTGTAAAACCCACTGATAAACAAGCTTTTTACGGCACAGCGTCAGAACTCGCATGTTTACAAAGGGGTTGTCCCAGCGCTACGAGCGCACGGCCCCTTGTCATGCACATTAAACAGAATGCAAGAAATTAAAAGTCAATGATAATAAACTTGAATGTATCACAAGAAGATGAAGCATCAGGAAGCATCNGATCAGTAGGAACGAAACTGGACTTTCTACATCAACTACCTAGACGCTGCAGATTTGCCAGCAGAATAAAACTAAGACCAGATGATGGGTTGACAGCACAGACTGAGTGACAGAGACTGTCAACTCAGCAAGTCTGCAGGCAAAAAGCACGTCTGCTTTGTGTCAGTGGGGAAAGGATGCAAGTTTTCATTATCACAGACAAATTTAAAAGAGGGTATCATAACATGCTTGCCTCTCATTTCTGTCAAAATCAGCAAATGAGCATTTGATGAAAGACAAGACTGAAAACAGTTTGTGGGTTTGGTTTTTTTTTTTTGACTAGATAAGTCAGTTTATAATCACAGCTGATTATCTTAATGTATGGTGTACCAACAGAAAAGCGAGTCTTTCGTAAGCTCCATCAGTACTAATGAATCAGCGAGCTCAGTATGACGGCCCCATAGCCAACTTCTGCCCCTGGTCAGTTGGTCTCTTGCTACAGATCCGGGCCAGGCACCACGAACTCCTCGAGTACAGGTAAGCATGTGCCTACATGCCATTGACTTCAAATGAATTTAGGCACACATTTGAAGATCTTCTGAATAGAGATGATGCCCTGAACTGGGAGTGGTGCTGAGCACACAGGTACGGCATTAGCTGAACACCAGGACACTGGGGTTTGCCTTCTATACCAGACAAATAGTTTGTGTTATCTTCTTGAGCAATACAAGGAAGCCCCAGAGTCGTTTGTAGCATAACATAGAACTTGAATCTTCAATAGTGAATAAAATACTGTGCTATGTAAAAGGCAACTAAGACAGTCATACAGATTGCACAGTTCTTCAGTTACAAAGCTTGCTTGTTTATGGTTTAAGCCCTTGTCTGAAGTCCAAATGGAGCTGCTAAGCCACTCCATCGAGACACAAGATCTAGCAAAAATACTTCTCTTGAAATTAATTATACATTTAGGGGGATCTTCAGCACCAAAATAGCCTTCCTTATTTCTTAGTACCCCATTTGGCAGTTCAAGCAATTACTCAGAAACCACGAGAAAACAACATGGAAGAGAAGTCTCACTGATCTTTATCACCTTGCCATATAAAACAACAAAGCAAGCAAGGCACTTAATCTGAAAATGCTACCTGAAGCACACCTGAATCATCAACAAAATGGGAGTTTAAACACATATTTAGCCATCTCACATTCTTTCATACACTCCACAATGACCTGCTGGGTAGGAAGGACATGCTCGAACTTTTTCTAAAATAATTACCCACTTCACCCTGTGTTTTGCTGGACAAAGCTACACTCATACTTCATCAGCTGTAGGAATCTTACTATGTGATGGGTGCAGATTTGATAAATTAACATTGCCTAAGCCAGCGTAGAAGACTAAAATAAAAAAAAGATTTCATAAATGCATTGCTTTCTTTCATAGTATAAGGAACCAAAGTGGAAAGCAAAAAAAGGGTTGATCTTGAATCTACGAAAAAAAGTTGTCAAAATTGGGAAACTGAAGGAGAAAAAGTGTCCAAAGGGCTTCTCCTTAGCAGTTTTAGGGGAAGACCAGATCTATAAATCCTTATACTTTATGTACAAATCACTATCCAATTTATTAGGAATAAAAACATCCAGAGCAGTCTGTATTAGAACTATGGATTAACAACTAACAGCAATACTACTTTTGAAGTATTTGCTACATATGAATGCTACGTCTCAAACAGAAAGCTTCCAGTACCACAGAGATGAGCAAAAGCTTAATCTAAAATTTTTTGGTTTTTTAAAATGCAATTGTATTTTTAAAAACCCAGTTATTGCAGTTCTTCTCCCCAAACACGTTTGCTACAAATCCTTGAATAAACAATTACAGTGTGCAAAAGGAAAACACCACAAATTATAGAAGTAAACATATATATCCTTTTTTCCCCAATACTTATTACCCAGGGTAAACAAAATCAAGCAGGTGTATGTTAACTCACACACACAAGATCCAGACTTCAGAAATTCTGAATACTGAATCAAACTCTTACTGTCAACCTTCAGGTGAAGTTTTGCCAACCAAAACTGCAGCTTATAACGTCCATCACTTGCTTATCTACAAGTGGCAAACATTCCCAACCCGTTCCACAGCACTGTGGAATCTCCATCTCCATTGGAATATGCTCCCGACTTGGATCGTTTCTGCTAAGTCACAGCATTTCCTCGCCATCTGCAAAGGCACAGGCAAGCTAAAGTTATTCCTCCTTTCTGAAGGCAGCTTAGAGAACACCACTGATCCTCTCAAAGGACACAGTAAACCTGGCACCAGCAAACAGAAGTGCTGATTTTCTCTGACTGAAGGAGACCAGACACAGAAATAGCACACAGAAAAATTAACAATTCTTCTCACAGGCTACCCAAGGAGAGAAAATTAAAAAAAAAACCCCACACCACACCAAAACAAACAAACATGATAAAATACTGATATGACAATCTATTTAGCATAGCAGTACAACCAGTACACTCCTCAGCACTAACCTGTCTTTGCAGTACAACCTGCTCTGCTCCAGGAGATACTGATTTTATTGCATGGCTATAATTTAGGGAGTCATCCACAATAATTATAAAATGTTATTAATTAGCCTCCTTGCTTCTAGATGTGACTTCAAGGTCATAACTAGAATCCATATCAAACTGGAATTACTAAAAGAAATCTCTTACTGCAAAGAGTTAAATTAGCTTTTTTGCTTCCCTCCCCAAACAAAACCCTCAATCAACTCCTTCTGTGGCCCACGTTGCATTATTGATGTAGAAATGATATAAAATATCCACAATCCCGTTAGCTGCTGTCTAAAAGAAATGTTAGTAACTACATGCCATTTAATGACAAACAGACAAGAACCCTGGGGCGTCACTCTCAGGGGAAGCCCACTCCCATGAGCCAGCCCCTATTCCTGACACCAGTCTATCAAAACTGCTGTCGGCTGGCCATGCATTATTCAAGGGCCTCCGAGACCAAAAAACTGTCACATCTTTTGTGCCTTAGCCAGCCAACCATGTAGATCACCTGGTATTAAAGGTTACTTTGCAACCCATGTTCCTGAAAACCTTTAACTTCCCGATCTCACAGGGAAGGAAAGCCCAGCGGCTGCCTCGCTCCGTGCCGGAGCTGCAGGAACCCCAGCCTGCGCCCACCTTCCATTGCTGAAACGGAGAATGCAATGGCCACGTTATGCTACTGGCCACAGTTATGGACCTGTGCTGAGTAGCAACAGGCGAGTTACCTTGGCTGCCATACCTACATGCTACCCAAGTGACCACAGGCTGAGTTTTCAGAGGAACTCAGTTGTTTTCCCACTGGAAAATCTGGAGCAAAGCTGCCCTGGCAGTGGCAGAACAAAGCCAAACCAAAGGTTGCTTCGGCTGAGCCTGGATGAATCTCAGAAGCTCCTGTTCAGACAGAAGAATCAAAATCACTCAATTTCAACCCTGCAGAGTGACAGGCACACTCTCACCCCGCAATTCCCCCATCAGATCCAATAAAGAGAACACCTTTTTGTCAAAGTAGCTGAACTTAATTTTTTTAAAACCCTGCAACTATGGGAATTTACTGCATATCCCCTGATAAAGCAATCCAAAGGATAATAAATTACCCTCACTATTAAAACATGCAACTTACTTCCAGTTCATATTTTCCTTCTAACCAGCAGATCCTCCTGGGCCCTGTGCAAGTTAACTGAAAGAGCTCTTTCTCATCATTTTCCTCCCTGAATACAAACTCCTAAACCACGACACAGTTTCTGGCTGAAGGAGCATTCGGCGAGAAGTAAACCTTGCAGGGAAGGGAGCAAGGCAGCTGACAACTGCAGTACAGAGGGCAAACTCATCTCTGACGAGCGAAGACAGAAGATGGTTCTTCCGAGCTTAAAAATCCTGCTTATATTTATTTATTTATATCTATAGTGGCACATAGATGTACATAGAGAGAGGGAAATTTGATTTAGGAGTTGATGCAGAGGATTCAGAATAAAATGTTTAAGCATTTCTAAACAAAGTCAAACAAGTAAGTGGTTTTAAGAAAGAGATGCATTTCAATAATTTAGTGAGTTTTAATTAGGGTATTTGGTTTACCAATTTACACGTTCTTTTAAAATCTTACCTTGAAGGCAGACACTTAAACTATAAATGTGTGGATTTACCTATACATTTTTGAAGATTTCCCCTCATGGAAAACAGTAATCAATCACCTACAGGAACTGTTTGTCACAGGATGTGCAGTAAAATTTCTCTTATAAAGAGTCAAAGAATAGAAATTTCATTTCTCCCCAGATGCACACCATGCATTTCTTCTATACGATAATGGGATGTATAGTGCCCACAGGCAGACCCTGAGCAATGACACGAATCCCAAGGAATCCCAACAACTGAAGAGAGAGATGCAAATCAGAAACCCGGAGAGGCATTGGTGTTTAGTTTGGCCTCAACCCAAGACAAGCTTTCTAGCTAAAAAAGTGCCAAGCTTTTCCCTTCGCCTTATGAACTTTCTATGAGCACATGGATGTGTTAACTCTACAGTACTCGTAGCCACCTAAAGCAAGGCAGACAGAACCCGTTTTCTCCAGATGTTGTTTCTTTGTAATAAAGCAACATCAAGCAGGAAATCAAATAATAGAGTCTGTGTTTCTAATACAGTAGTGCTCTAGTCAAAAGATTTTTGTAATAAAATTTAATCGTAAATAATTTGCACTAAGAGCTTATGCAACAAATGCTTAAAAAAAAAAAAGGTACATGAATGCACACCAACAAAAATAAGCATCTGCTAAAACAGATTCTGTTTGAGTGGGAGTCAATCCTAATATGAAGCTCAAATAATTAATGAAATCACATTTAATAAGCCCATCCCCAAAATCATCTTATTCCCAAAAGCGACCATAACATCAAGTCACCCTACTCTCTTTTCAGTCCAAGATTCATCATGATTTCAATAAAATATTATACATTTCACTACCCAGACACTGCAGAACAAGAGCTTTACAAATAAAGCAAAGAATTACCCTGTGCAATTTCACATTCTCTTCTTCCCCCTTGAAGCTTAACTCAGTACGCTCAACACCCCACCAGCAACTACACCTAGCTCCTACGGCCCATAACCCATCTAGGCAAATTATGTCACCGGACAATACTGACCCAGTAAGTCTTCTCTTATTTTGCAACCACAGACATAGTTTGCTCATTTTCAGTATTGCCATTATCCCAAGGGAAAGCAAAGTCTACACTTGTGAAGGATGAAGTAAAGGACACAAACTGTGGCTAGAACACCAAAACCGACCCCAAAGTACACATTGCACAGATGTGGCAACGGGGGGAGAGAAAGACTCTAATTGTGTATCTCTGCTGCACTAAGGTACTCACAGCTAGTTGCAGATCACCTTTTTTTCTTCTAACTCAACCCTCTTCAGTCCTGGGCTTATCAACAAAGACTACAAAAGAGAAGATTGCTAAAAAGACCAGCAATAAACCCGAAAGGTTTATTGTCCCAAGAAGGACAGCAATGGTTTTTTCCATGGCCAAGTCCTTTGTATGATGCGTACAACATGTTACCAATTCCCTTCCTTGGTGTTTCTGGCACCTTAACGGGATCTTGTCAGGAAAGAATATGAAGTGTTTCAAAGCTGTATCATCACCACAGCACTGCTAAACTGTAATTTTTGAAGAGGTCAATGTCTCTCAGTAAAACAGCAGCAGGGAGCTCACAGGGAGGACTGCGCAGACTGCACTGTCAAATTAAGCTCCATGTTTAAAATAACACTAGGAAGAAAAGAAAATTTAATAGACACAAAAATAATAAAATAGAAAAGGTACTGAGTCCTGGTAACTCCTTTAGAAGAACACACATTTAGCCCCAAAATAGATCTTACTGCTGAAAGTGGAAGTTTATGAGTTTAACTGCAGAGTGGAAAAGCCAGAAGTGTGAACCAGACATAAAGCAGAATTTGTCTTGATGTACTGGCCTGTGTAACACTCTGCAAAGCTGAGCAGATAGAGAAACTAGTCAGAGAGGACAGACAGCAGCTGAAATTCTCAGCTAACGCCCAGGGTGGCTCAGGGCACTGTGTGCAGTGGCCCCACACTGATTTACAGCAACTGAGAGCACACTCAGGAACAGAAAATCTCCAAAGTGAAAGTGATCAGAGCACTGACTTTAAAACAAAACAAACAAACAAAAAAAGCAAAAACAAAACAAAGAAACCCCCAGGCTTCTGGTATGGTTTTAAACCATTGCATAAAGTCTACAATTTTTTCCACTAAATGCATTAAAAGCCAAAATTTGCCTTTTTTTAAAAAAAAAATAACTTATCAGTAGGTGCCAGTGACAAAACAGCCCTGGTCCACTTACTGTCTCACACAAAATTAACCATTAAAAATGCACACTGCTTTCACGCATCACTTGAAGGCAATTGAGTTCAGAGGAAATTAAATGCCTTTTTTTTCTTTTTTAAATAGGTCAACTGCTGACCTTCCCAACACTCTCCAGTGCAACTGCCCAACAATAACCAGGCCCAGGAGGTCTGCTGAAAACATAAGCTGCTGGACATCTGGTGCTGCTGAAGGTTGAAACATGGCAGAAGCAAGGCAGGGGCTTGTGGTGGCATCTTCTGGGGCTGGGAGAAGACTTGGTGACCTAATATCAGACCTTGCCAAAGCTGGGCAGTTTGCGATCTTAAGCTCCAATTTAGGGAATAATGAGAAAGTGATCCTCTTTAATGGACTGGATCAATGCCTGTCAAATAGATTAAACTTGACATCAGACAAGTCAATCTGCAAATGAACTACTCCAAGGTTGTTCAGTGATTCAGGCTATCCATAGCTAATTTTCATAGGAAAAGGTATCAAGTTTTAAGAAACTTGTCAGGGTTAAAAAAAGAGAGAAGTTAAAAATGAATGTTGTTTTCTTCTTATAATCCCTCTTTTTTTAGATAGCTGAATTCTCGCTAATAGACAGCTTGACTGGGACACTATTTTGGTGATGTATTTGTTAGTGATGTTTTGGGGTAGATGCAGATTTGCAGCAAAACTTCACTGACTGCCAGCAAGGCAGCCTGATGCTTTACTCCCTGCTTTCAGATTCAGTAGCAATTCTATTCCACAACCAGCCCGCTGAGACCAAACTTGTACCAACTCATACTAACAGCGTCCAACAGCACGAGGTGAGGGGCAGCTTTGCCACACGCTGTATAATGCTTTAAGGATTTATTACAAAACATCAGTCTCCATATATAAGGAGAAACAAGACAGAGCTGGCTTGCATCAGTTGCCAAACATTTAGGATATAAATACATGATGATTAAAAGGAAACGACCCATATATATACACATAGTGGAAGCAAAACAGAAAGGGCAAATTTGCCATGAACTCAGACAAAACTCACTTAAAGCGAGCCACTTCAAGGGTATATATCAGCAGCTTTAGCAATATCAGCTTTTACCCATTTTCTAAACACAACTCCCATTTCAGATACTGTACCAGCTAGTTGATCAGTGCTAACCTGCTAACTTAACTCTTACAACGTTGTGTCTAATCAAGCAGAGGCATTTGCTTCCCTTGCTATCCTGAAGCAGTGGTGATGGGTTTGAGTAACAGCTGGATTTTCACATCAGACCTAGTAAGGTACTTCATTCTAAATAGAACATTTTCCTTCTTCACAGGCTGGGCTGCAGTGCAAAGGCAAAATAATTGCTGCTTTCCCTCAGCAGGAAAGGTTTTACATTTACAGTCTGTTTGCGATGACCAGTTCTGAACAAAAGATCAGCAAGTGGCTATACACGCTAACAACACGTACAGCTTCCTTTCAGGTTTAAGGGTTACCTAAATATGAACAGATGCCCATACTCAACTCAACAAAAAAGGTGGAATTAACTCCACTATCAAGCAACAACAGGAATTCTGCCATGGTCTAATCTTTAGTGAAGGTGGGTTTTAGGCTTACCTATAATAACTCATTTTAAGCCGTTTCCATTTTAAGTTCTTTAAACTATTTTATAAACTGTGCCTGACAAAATCTTGTTTTTAGTCTCCTGGAACTATTTTAAGCATTTAGTTGGTAATGGCAAACACATGTGAGAAATCATGTATCAAATAATTCTTACAGTAGTACTTCCATACTTTATTTTAATCTTATTCATAGAGGCAAAATGGAAATGAATTTCACCTTACACGACCAGACAAACCAGTCCTGTAATCTCTGCTGCAACTCATATAACATCTTCCGTGCTCTTCAAAATTACTTGACATTTTACTAAATACAAGCTATGCTCTCTCTCCTCTCACAGATCATTATATGCAGAGCCATCAATTCACTTCTGTTACCTTTCAGCATTTTAATTTTAATAAACATATGGCTAAGTCTTGTATTTATTTTACTATACAAGGAAGCACCATATGAAATTTCAACTTTTTTTATGAGCAGATAATTTTATTAGTTTATCTAATGCTATTTTGTTTTTCATTTTCTGTCATTTCCTGTGCTGAAGGATGTAACTAGACTGCCACATCCAACCAACATCAGTACATCCTTTATTAATATATTTAATACCTTTTTGAATCCATTTATACTTCTAATTTTCATGCAATGATTCATATGACTTTTTTTTTTAAAATAAGGCATCTGATATTTCACTGGAACAGCTCAGTCGTCAGATTTGACACAATACCTTCCACAGTCACTTTTCCAGTGCCATGTATGAATGCACAGATTTCTTTAATATTCTCTGCAGTTATTTCTTTTTCAGGCTGAATAGTTAAGCCAAAACAAACCAAAGGAGGTGGTTCGTCACATCACACATAGGTAAGCTGCCACAACGTGCTCTGGATGCAAAAACCTTACACAACTCCGTAAAAGGAGGCTAGAGAGTTTAGGAAACTACCTATTAAGGGTTACTAACACATATACATCTGGGTAAGTCAGTCACGGGAATCCTGATGATTAGAGGCTAAGGGATAACCCAGATGAAATAAGCTTCATAGGAACCAGGGAAAGAGCAGGGCTCACCCTATAAGCGTACCCAGTTCCCGTACTCTCCCTTAGCCAGGCCTGTCACTAGTGAAGACTGAGTACCAAGCAAGGTGGACTGTAGGTCAGATCCCGGTTTATTTATTCTTTCCTTGTACAGAAGTTATACCTTCCTTCTTATCCAGCCTATTAACTTCTAGTATTTATTTAGTTTAGTATTTATTTACTTATTTTTACGGCTGGGGAGAATGGGTACAGGAGGACAGGTACAGACAAGAGCACACAGTACTCAAGATACAAGCTGGCCACAATAACATCACCAGGTTTTCTGTTTTGTTTCAATTCACATCACATCCACCCTCTGGATCATTCCTTATTATTGATATTTTCATAATATTGTGCACAATGCCTCCAGGATCTCTTTCCAGGTGGCAACAGTTCACTGTGCACAGCACTCTTCACACACAATGGACCATGAGATTTGTCTCCCTCACCCCTGTCCTTCACTGAGCATTACTGGCACATAACATCGCTGAATTTCACCTACCACTTGATTATCCAGTTCTAAGTACTGCAGGACTCTTCTACAACTCTCCTCGGAGTCCAATTTAGATTCATTGACCTTGAAAAGTGTTGTACAAATTATGACTTCACCTTCTTTTCCAGTTCATCATTAATGCACTGAGCAGAGCTGATCCCAGCAGAGATCCTATTAATCATCCCCTTGCAACTTAAAATCTGACCATTTGCTTCTATCTTCTGTTGCCCATCTTCTAAAATGTTCTCTAAAGAACTAAGCTGCCCAACTTTAATGGTGTACAAGTTTTTTGTAAGGGATGCTTTTGTCAGGTTCTCTGAAGCACCTGGATGGATGTTCAAAACCTAGTGGATTGCCCTTACCCCCACATGCGTTACTACCTTCAGAGAACTCTGAAAAGCATTGTATTAACTCCCCGATGTGAATTAATCGCAATTATCATTATATATATATATATATATCTCCACCTGCCTAATAGTTTTATTCTTTATTAGTTTCTAACAGCAGGCACACAAATTGTTCTTAAATTTTTTATTTCATTTTTATCTGAACACTAGATCTCCAGCCTGGATCAATGAGAAGCAAAAACTCTGAGTTTCCCTCTGTTATGGAAACTATTGTGCATAATGTTAACTAGATAATTGCATATATACTTGTTTTCTCAACTGGAACATCTAGATAAATTGAAAACTGCAGAATTAGGTCTGAGGCCTCAATGAGAGCAACATGGAAACTTCTGTAGTCTGAGCACAGAAACGCCAGCTGAAGTGCTGTGGAGCCCCCAGTTCCAGTGGTGGAAGCTCCCGTTTCATAGACTCATTAGTAAAAAGGGACTGAACTCAAATTGCGATGGCTGAAAAGGTCCCTAAAAACCCCTGCATGAAGAATCCAAACAAGCATTCATTAAGACTGCTGCTGCTGCCAGTTATTTCCGTTCAAAACTATCCTTTGAGTACAAGTTGTAGCACCAAATAGGCAATAAAAATGACTCTCTGGTCTCTAAAGAGTCAAGAGCAGATGAACTTAACAATGCTTTCAGGACCAACAGCACAGCCCATTGCACACTTCTGCTGTGCTGTAGCTGCGCTGAATCCCGAGGCTGGGCTGGCAGAGCAGGGAGGTTTGGCAATCGCAGTGACAGCAGCACCAGGCAATACAGACCACCAGAGACACCTGTTAGCGCAAGTTTCAGAAACAAGTCAAAAGGGATGCACGCATACCCTTGCAGCAGGCTGCACAGCAAATCCCCGGAACCCTGCAGCTGTAAGGGACATCCAGGAACTGCCTCTGGGGACACTGCACTTAATGCTACACCTTCTAATGGACTTCAGGGCACACAGCTTTGTCAGCCTAATTAAAACCTGAAATCATTTACTGTTCGCTGTTTTTCCTGTGAGGCAGGAAACAACCGGAGACTGATGGCAGGAGCAGTGTCCCAGAGGGCACTGAATTCCCTGCTACAATTACCTAGCAAAAAGGGCAGCAACGGCTTCGGAGACTGCTGTCTGCACCACACAATTACGTGTCTAATGAAGCAGTTGCTTTCACTTTTTCAAAAATAGCTGAATGTGTTTCATGGGAATTTCAAAATAGGCCCTGAAGAGGGTAAGAATTAAATATATGTATATATATTATGCATCTTGGATGCCTCATATGGGGCACGGATACTTTGGCTCTCTCTGAAGAAGTTTATTTGTAAAATTATAATGTAGCCAAACGTGGAAGTCATTTCCTACAACCAGATAAAGATCTGGAAAAATTACAGGTGTAATCCTGATTAATGCAGAACACTTTGTTATTTTAAAGTGTCATGTCATACAGAACATCAGCCCTTATGTGAGAAAAGTTCCATTTGCTTACCAATTTATCGTGCTCTGGGTGAAACAGAACGAGCCATGTCGGCCCTGCCAAACCAAGTCAAAGAGCCCTTAAGAAACCTTGTGACTGAGACCAACCTTGACACAGAAACAGAAGCACAACAGGCCCTTCTCAGACCAGCAGTGAGAAGGTCTAGAAGGGCCTTTGGTCAGTGTCTCCCACCCACCAGCTGAAAATCCACCTCCTTGGGGGCTTCTTATTCTGCAAGGTTAAAGGGGTGCTCTATAACTCAGTCTTATCATGATTTTTGACAAAACTCATGACTTCTTGACAGACAAAGAAAATTGTTCTTTTTTAAAAAAAATATTTATTCAAATTAATATTCAGATGAAGTCAAATTTAGACGTGTTCAAGACACATCTAGACAGCTTTGCACAACTGCATTTTTATGACTCAGTCACTTGGCTTACCGCAATTTCTTCAAAGGTCATTTCTCACTTTTTACCTCAAAAGGCTATTTTTAAACACTGTTTCTGCAAAACAACTGGCAGAATCAGTTGAACAGATCCCATTTTTCAAATCTGTAGGAACAGAGACAGTATCATTTGCAGATTAAAGGAAAAAAAAAAAAAAGAATGAGTAAAAGATGGCTTACAGCACTCTTCTTCCCTTCCTCCAGAAAAACCAGTATTTTAAAATACTCTCTATGGACCAACTTGAGAAACAGCATTACCCATACCTGCTCGCTAGCAGGAGGCACTCCTCCATCACCAGATAAATCAACAGAGAACACTTTTCGCACAAGGAGATACCATTTACCAGCAGCCTGTGGATTTCAGACAAGCACACAGCATTACTGAACTCCACAGAGGATCGGGACATTACTGTCAGATTAGCATTGGGAAATAGATTTACCATCTGCCTCTTTGGCTCAAAAACTTAATCCTAAAAGCTTGAAAAACAAGGGTTTTTACACTTAATGTGTGTTCTTGTATGGGTTATATAAATGTGGTTTTCTTCATCAGCAGCTGCATAATTTAGTATTGAACAACTTCCCCAGTAGAGAGAACATTTGATTACCATTTTCACCTGTGCCAACAGCAGATCAATTCCTATTAAACACCTACTTTCACATATTACTTCAAATACTATGTAAAGTCAGCCAAAAGCTCTAGTTTAAAAGCCTACCCTCTTTTGTAAAAATTAACACTGCAAAGGCAGTTGTGCACTGAGCAGAGAACATACCTGGAAGCCACTGAAATTAAGGGGGTTTGGATCTACATATCCTGTTTATAAGGGTGATTAAACATACAACAGGAAAAATAGCAAATAACGACATCTGTTAATGCAAGGGATTGTCAACAATGGAAAAAACAAACTGGCTGTATTTACATACAAACTGTTTATTCAGATCCCTCTTGCCTAATGCTTTTTTAGATTTCATATAGCAGTCTTCCTCAACGTGCAAAGGACTTCATCTTCATGACACTACTAAAAATCCTTAAAATCAGAATACCATCTCTGGCTTAGTTAGGACATTTGAATATAAAATGCCCATACGCAAACACCACTTAATGGTAGAGCTTATACTGAGTTCTGAGTATTTCTATTTGCAAGTATGTTGTTCTCTTCAGCATATGAAGGAAAACTGACATTTTCACCAGACACAGTATTTTGCTATTCTCTACCTAAGAAAGCAAAGTTTTTTTCCTGTTTAATGTAACATGCTTACTGTAACATTTTAAGGTGCCTTATAAATTAATCAGGTACACTTAACGTGAATTTCTGCTAAGCCAAAGGGACAATCCAGAGTAATGGGCAATAAGTGATATCCTAGGTTAGAAGTGACATTTAGATTTTCTGCTCACTCATGTTTCATACACAAAATGTTTCTTGATATACTTGCATTTTAAGGAAGTTTCTATCAACACAGACGCTAGGGGAACAGAAAGCACATGGTGGCTCCAGTCAACTAGTCTGATGAGAAGTTACTGGGAGGTTGGGATTTGATGACCGGGTTGCTGAGAAACCCATCCGCCACAACAGCATACTGGTTTTTATTGCTATTAGCACTATCACAGAATGATGGGCCACTTCCACGACGCTGTACTCCCCAACAGAAAATGTCTAATGGCAACATGTTGCAGGGGAGACCCCTCGAAGTGTACGGACACCACCACCCTTCTCAAAGGCATGCTTTTTCAGGCATTTTTTAAATAGTCCATCTCCAGCCAAATTCTACTGCAACGCCCTTCTCAGCAGTGAGCTTTCACCCACTCGTGTGCAGCATCCCACATACCAGGCAGGTTCTCACATCTGGTATCTCAACACCTCACCAGACCCCGTGTGTCTAGAGAACCACAGAAACAGCGTGTGGATAAGAAGCAGAAGTACAGAACTGCTGCTGCTCCGCCGCCAGAAAAGCTGCTGAAGGCATAACTCCCATCAGTACAAGGTCCATCATTCCATTTTGTGCCATCTCCATTCTGCTTTAAAGACAAACTTATTTTCATCAATAATTTAAATTAAATATTATAACTTCTGTACGCATTACGTATTAAAGGTGTTTGGAAAAAATGGGCCAGAGGAAGCCTGGAAGTTCCTCTGCATAAGCGATTTAGGAAAAAAAAATACAGCATTCTTCGGAAGCTGTTGTTTACATATAGGTGCTAGCTTTGTTCATGCTGCCAATTTATCACAGTTTCATTTTGGAAATGTTGCCCAAGATGATGATAAAAGGCTCCAGTATTTCAAGTACATCAGGTTACATGCTGGATTTTGAAAGTGTTTGCATCATAGATGATTTAGCTTCTGCTTTATTGTCAATCTAACTGATGATACAGGGAACTTCTAACTGATGAACTGATGATACAGGGAACTTAATAAATTCTTTTTGAGGATACAAGATCTGTTATATAAAAGTAACAGATTTTAATTTTTAGTAGGTCTTCAGAAAACTAAGAACAAAATTTCAGAAACATGAGAGTCCATCAGAAATGAATTAAGAATATTCCAGTCAGAAAAATCTGCAGGGTTAATTCATCCTCTTAGATACAGAAATATTAACATTTCACTCATTTCTACTCAAATTGAAGAGTTCAGCTATGAAGTCAAGAATGACAAAAGACCCTGGGAGATGCTAATAGCATCACAGTGATTCCTGAAAAGCTCATACTGAAAACACAGCAAACATTTGTAAAGTTCTCTTACTTCAACAAGCTTAGTTTGACTGACAAAAACAAGCAGCTACCAGCAGCCAGGGAAGTCCAGCATGGCTCAGAGGAACACCAGGAGCCAGGTGAATTTTCACTCCCTACCATACAGCTCAGGGCTAGAATCTGAGCTCCTCTGGTCCTGCCAGAAAAACTGCTGATAAAAGAAAGTAAAGTAAGGATGTTTGGACAGTCAGGAGCTTGGATAGTCCTGACCTTCCTTTTCCATGTGCTACTTGGCCTACTGCATCAAGGCTTATTTCCTTCCATCAAAATCTCAGCATCTTTCCTTTTTTAACCCTCTTAACATACTTTTCTGCCTTATCTCATCCTTTTAAGCACCAGTGCCTTCCTTAAGCTTGCTCTGTTAGATATCTCTGGCTATATCTCGCTGGCTCTTCTCACTTTACCTCCTAGTTTTTCTCCTCCCTCACACACATTTCATTCTGCTGTATGTGGGTCCTCTGGCTCTCATGGTATCGTTCATTCTTTGTACCCTATGGCCCTTTTGCCTGTCCCTCCAACTTTAGATCTCCATCTAAATGAAAAGGAAAGCATGTGTTAGCACTAGTTCCCTTACTGACAAAGGACAACACCACTGAAACTGGTTTCTTAACACAACACCGATGCAGTTATGTTCCCTGAAGTCTCCACGCACCAGGTGAAGCAATACTATGCTCCTTTCCCAAACGTGTCATAAACAAATTATCTGGAAGTACAAAAGGATTGGCTGTAACCAAATACTAACGTACACTTAATGGACTGCAGATTTTGCAGGATGTTTAAAGTTTCCCCTCTGATCTCTCTGAACTTTAGCCTCCATTTGTTTACACAGGCAGAGGCCAGGAGGTCACACCACTAAAATCAGCAAATTGTTTACACATATGGCCAGCAGCATGGAGCAGAAAGGTAGCCATGGCTACAACCATACACAGCACACTAAAGCAATTACTTTAGTTAAAACAAAGACACAGTGAGCCCTCATACGTGGGGAGGAGACCTTCCAGTGCAATGAAACTCAGTAGGAACTAAAAAAGTAACTGGATTTCTGCAGAAGCCTATACGCGTCTTCCAGCCCAGTCTATCCCCATCACTCAGTATAACAGCGCTCGATTGATTGACGAAAAGCGGCAGTCTTTGACACCATCGGGATCGAATTTTTAAGTGCAAGTGCAACTTCAGCACTGCTGCAGTTAATGCTGCAAAGACTACACAAGTTCACAAAGCGAGGCTGGGAGAGAAGCTGCCACTGAAGGTACCCACGCTGCAGGCGTACTGCTGGGCTGCTTGGTGCCTGTGGCTGGGTGATGCATCTCATCAGAGGCAACTTCCCGGGGAGAAGGAGGTCTCTGTTCAGTGAAAATCCATTCTTTTCATAATACTTATGCAGGCTTTAAAACTAAAAGTTGCTATTAAAAAAAAAATCATTAAGTGCTTAAAAAGCCTAATTCCTAAGCCTCTAAAATATATTTTAACCTTTAGAGAAAGACCTTTAAAAAAGCCTCTCCAAACAGTGTACTTTACATAACACAAATTACTTGGAAATGAGGCATTTTCAGAAGCATAAAGCGTTTCAATTTTGGAAGTGTGAACAGGGTACTAATGTACCCTGTGTGAAGAGGGTACTAACCCCACGGTCTGTTTTGATGGACAGAGGAGTATATTTCTGAGAGTGATTACAGGCTCTCTGCTTAAGAGAATGCAAAAAAAAAGAGTAAACACTACAAGAAACAAGGAAAAGCACCAGGATCTAAAAGAAACTAATCACTTTGTCTGGGTGAAACTGCATACAAAATAAGTGATGTATACTAGAAAAATATTAAACATTTACAGTTACTTCTTATTGAAAAGCAGAAGCACACCCTCTTTACATTTCATGTCCAAGCTATACACACAGACACAAATGCCCATTTGCAATGCAGATGCAGCATGCTGAATAAATAAAAAAAATGTCTGTTCTGAAAAAACACAACTATGAATCTCAAACAAAAATTACCCTCTTTTCATGTTACCTACTTCCTTTCTCCAAATACATTTGAGTTTCATACAGATCACTTTTCTGGAATGAGATAGCTTGTTTGGCCAACCAGTGATAGGACCAAACAAACAAGAAATTGCTCTGTAAAGCTGCATTTAGATCCTGAAAAAAAATCATTGCACAAGTTGAAGGAGGCAATCCACAAACACAGCAGCACTGCTCCAGTCAGTCAGGTCCTCCTGGACAGTGCCTTAAGTCTCTGGTAAAATCTGCCATCACCGCTGCTGGGCCTATTGGCATACGGACAAAAAAAGGTCTAAATCTATCTGAAAATGTACTTCTTTCAGAAGATAAGGTTGTCATACACACAGCACTCCCAGATTGCTGCTTAGAGACATACTTCAATTTTCAGCTAGTGGTAGGAAAGATGCAAATGTTTCTGAGAAGCTGACGTTGGAAATGTATCTATAGCCTGGGACAGGCAACCAATGTTATTCAGAACAAGTAAACATAAGTCTATGAAGAGAATCATCCAACAAAGCAAAGAAATTGGCAAGGACAGAAGAAATAAACCCCATGTCACACTTCTCACTGTTGGGGTTTTTCCAATAAAGCGAGCACAGGTTTGATAACAGGCCTGATGACAGATCTGATCATCGGTCCCACCCAAACCAGTTTAAAGTAAAAGACTAAAGTCATTTAAATTCTCTGCGTACAGATGAATCAAACAAGACGCGGGAGCTTTCATCCAGTCCTGTCCTCGCTAACAGGACTTTCCATTTGCTATCTTCAAAGGGCAGCGCAAAACCGAACCTGCCAACACAGGGACTGCTGCGTCCATCAGGCTGCCCCACGGGCTGTCCTGGGGAAACTACCACATGCGCCAGCTCTCACAGCCACAGAGGACTGTGAAGAAAAGATTCAAGGACAAAATGCTGGCAGAAAGAACACAAAAGGATGACCTGGAGCAGAAGGTCTTCACACCTTTTACCAGAGTGAAACACTATCTGGGAGAAAGCTGGACACAGAGTAGCAGAAGAGTGCCAGGCTCAGAACTACAGCTACAAAAAACAAACTCTGCTCTGCCACTTACCAACCTCCGAGCATTTGACTTCACAACCTCAGCATTACTTTAACTCAGCGTTACAGCTGGGGCAGCTTTCCCCTCATTTACGCAGAGAGGTAGATGGCACCGTCACCACTTTCAGCGAAACCATCCGCAGAACACAGCAGCATTTCTGGACACACTGCCTGTAGATTTGCCATACAAACATGGGCTTTGCTACAATCTGAAGACTGGTATATTAACTACCACTTGCCACAATAAACTCCAGGAATATCAGTGTCTTCTCATCTTTAAGTGGAATTTGCTCTGAGCCTAAACTAGAAATGCACCTCATGTACCTAACTGGTAACAAGAGCTGTCCAACCTGAAGTTAGGGATGAGGAAAAAAAAAAGGTAAATAAGAATTTACTATTAATAAGGGTGTGGTAACATAAAAGAAGAAAAACTCAGTTGGGGAAGGGAGCAAAGAAGCGGGAGAACTGCAAAAAGCAAGAGTGTCTTGGAGAGAGATGTAACGCAGAGACCACCAGGAAGGGACAGGAGGTGGCTGGGGCAAAAAGCCACTTCACAAGTGGCATATTCTAGTGACAACATAGTGGTTTCAACCTGCTGAGAAAAGGCTGAGGATTAATTAGAAAGTGTTAACAAACAGGGAAGGGGGGTACATGTTGAGGAAGACAAAAAACCCCAACAATGAGCTATGTGGTTCCTGAAGTAGGAACTGAAAATGCTGTTTCTTGTTAAACTGTCCTGAAAGCTAAAGATTACTTCTTCAGTGTTAGCTGCTTCATTACTACCACTTCATCTTCTCGTTGCATGTCTATAGTGAAAATTCTTCCTAAGATTTAGCAATACTGGATTTTCAGAGCACATTATTTCCATTGCAACCCCCAGAGTAACATATTATATAAATATCATATAGAACAATCAGGTTTAGATAGACAAAAAAATCTATTTAAAAATTTTAATTGAAAACCAGTTGGGGGAAAACCCAGAGAGTCCAATGAGAGATTATACATTTCTCCTGGCAGTTAATAATTCCACAATCTTTACTTAGATTTCCATATGGTAGAAAGGCCTCCAAGGGGAAGAGTCCATATTTATAGTTAGCATTTGTGGTATGTTAGAGACAGACAATTGCGAGTTAAAATAACCTGAGAAAGAAAGAGCAAAGAAGTTCTGCTTAGCTCCACGGCTCCAAACTTGTTAACATCATCCTTACGTCGCAATGTTAGACATATGCAACCTAAGAGCTGAAAGCGATTCAAGGGTTAAGCTGCAGTCTTCTGCAAGAACTAAGAGCAAAAGATTCAAACCGATGCCACATCCCAAAACTTCCCTAGCTCTATCAGCAAACAGAGAGGAAGGGCAGAGAGCCCCCTCCTCCCTCCTTCCCCACCCCAGTGCAGAACCCCCCAGAGCTGTTTCCCGCTGGGTGCAGGTGCCTGGGCAGCCTCAGCTCCAGCAGCCAAACCTCAGAGGGGCAGAAGCCAGCCCCCAGCCCAGGGGAGGAGAGGGAGTGCAGGATCCCCAAACACGAGCTGCTGCTCCTGGGACTCATACCTGGGAGCAGATACAGCTCCCTGAACCAGGCCAACGTCCCCCAGACATCCCCAGTTTTACATTTGCACCAGCTCACTGCAGGCACAGCAAACAGGCTGCTGGCACATCAGAACAGGACTCCAGCTTTTAACTACCAGAAGACACTTCTAGACATGGCCAGAGAGATGCACACCTGCAGATGTTTCTCTGTAGCACTAGTGAGAGTGCGCTGGGCCAATGTACCCATGTGGGATGGTTCCCAAGACCAGCAGAGCCCCACAAACCCTCCTGCCAGCACTCAGCATTTCATTTCAATGACTTCTACACTATCACACAAGGATGCCTGGAAAACCTTTCTGCAGCCTCCTACTGCATCCTCCCCGCCTAGGAAGATATTAAATATTAAATTTGTACCTGTGAGCTGCATTATCAAATTCTGTATCTTTGGATCACCTATTATTAGTATATCCAGAATACAGATCCTCTGCATTCCTCTTTGGCAGCAATTTGGAACAGCCACCCACTAACACATGCTCCTGGAAGTCAAAATACTGACTATTCTGTCAGGCATTTTTAAGGATCAAAATAAATCACTGCATTCAACTCACCTACTCCATGAACAAGTTTTCCCCCACAGCACAGTTAAGTTGTCCTCCCACTGCTTTGTTTAAACACACAGGTACTAATGTATCAGTCATGATCTGCAATGTATACTTACACAGAAGTGTTTCACTATTTCTCTGTTCCAGTCTAAATATAGTCTTCAGGATTCCTCAGCAGACAGACATAAATAACTCAGCTTTTTTTAAACACACACATACCCTGATGAAAACAGCATCTGAAAAACAGCATATACTGCATTTCTGTGCATTTGTTTTTTTTAATTATTGCAGTAGGCAATGAGTCAGAAGCCCAGTGTAAAACTCTGTAAAACTCAGGCACTGGGCAAACATCACTCTTGTAAATAGTGCCAACATTTGATCAAAGAAGTTTGACCTGGGAAGAAATCAACATGCTTATGATGAGCACTTTCCATCCTGCCCCTGGCCTTCCCTCCCAAAGCCTGACAAATATTTGCAACTCTGAGTCTCTCAAATTTGAGGAAAAAACTGTCTTGTGAAAGTCACAGCACATCATCATGTGATGCTCAAAGCAGCTTCTGAAGCAGAACACTCTGGGTATCAGATGCTGCTGGAAGAACTACAATTGATTTTGACTACAGGATTATTCTAGGGAGCAATATCCAGAATACGGAGGGCAGGCGGGTTCTTGATCTTTGACCTGCAGCATTATCCTTCTAGAATTCTGCCATCTATACAGTAATAAACACACTTCAAAGTCTGCATCGTCTCTATCCACTATATCATATGTTCATTGCAGCTGCACAAGCCCATCATTTGATTTTCTCACTCTTCCATTCCTGCAAGCCTTTCACTCTTTGCCAGGCAAGTGAAACACACAGGCTTGAAGGTATTCCAAGGTCTTCTAGCTAAACAGCAAGCACCAAAAACACTAGAAATCCCAGCAGTGGGGGTCTCCATTTGCTCCCTAAGACACCACATAAACAACCATGGCAAGCTATGATATGCATTCTGAGCAGTGACAATCAATCACTAAATAGCAAGCTGCAAGTCACTGTCTGACAGCACAGTTTCAAGAACAGCAAAGTTACTATTGCCAGACCTGCCAAAAACTGCAGTGAGCAGTGAGAGAAACTTCTGGGGGGGCAAGGGGAGAGGAGGATAAAAGAGAATTCATAAGGTTAAAAAGCAAGCAAACAACAACACAAACCCCATACACATATGTATGTTCAAATGTATTTACATTTGGAATGCAACATAAGCATCTCGCTCTTCTTCAAGATCTACTCCAATTTTCACAAGAATAAACAATGATTACAAAAACCCATAATATTAAGTGCTATGAGAGTGAACATGCGGAGTGCCATGAAGAAGCTTGCACTGCTACAGAAGGGCTGGCGCGAAAGAAACATTTTTAGCAGAGAAGGAAGGTGTTTACTCTAGAGTAGCAGCTAAACAAGCTACTTCGGTTTCTTGAATGCTGTTTTTATTTCAGGACAGTAACAGAACAGTGAGCACATGACACGATTCCAGGATGTCCAACTGCCCCATGGCCAAGTGGCTTTAAATTTCCTCTTCACATGATCAGATTAACACTCAAGCCTACATAAAAAGTTTAGTTTACAAGTTTACTTTTAGCCATGGGTTCAGTCTTAAAAACAGAAAAAAAGAGTACTTTGACTTTCTCAGGGATCGTTTAGGAAGCTATCCTGTCTCCTCCAGCAAAATTATCCCACGAGAAACCGGATGGGAATTTTTCTCTCTGCCATCTCACAGACCACAGCTATCCTGCTCTTCTTAGATCCCTTTATTTTATAATTTCTACCAAGCTCATTCACATCTTCCTCCTGTGTTTTCATCTTTTTAGAGCTCCCTAGAGCAGCCCTGTGAAGGCTACAAAAGGAACACAGAATGATTCCTTGTGTGGACATGGTGGACCAAGCTAAGCTGTACTTTACTTAGTTTGGCAGATATTCCCAGTATTCTAAAAACTGCTTTTGCACACAAATATTCAGTTTGCAAACGCATCTCTCCCCCATCACCCTCAAAAAAAAAAAAAAGACTGCAGCAAGTTGTCAGCACACTCCTCTTTGCAATGTCTTGAGTAATTACAAAATACTTACAATCCTGATATTCTCGTGTATGAACGTACTCAGGAAGCTGCCAGTTAGCACCTAGCTGTAATAACTTGCAGGGCTTCTGGGGATAAAGATTTTTTCCCCCAGCGCTTATTACAGATGTTTATGAAAAGGTAATCTTAAATAGGGACGAATTATTTCATTATGTTTCTGCAAGGCTAATGAGCAGAGAATTGATTTTTGACAGAAAACAAAATTAGACTACCCTATCCTAATTGAAAAGAATAGTAAATTCCTTTAGAAATTCCTAATTGAAAGTTATGTGTCACACACTTGCTGTTATTCTCTTTTTACAAGATCAAGTTCCATTCATAAAGTCCAAAAACCATGAAAATTTTGCTCAGTCATCTATTTTTGTTAAATCTATGTATTTATATACATGGTTGCTTCTATGGCTCAGATAATACAATCTGAAACAAGAACAAAATTCCACTTACTACCTCATTCAGCCTTCCATTCCCCAATTCACAGCAGCCGATAATCACAGAATCAGAGAATGGTTTGGGTTGGAAAGGACCTTAAAGATCATGAAGTTCCAACCCCCCTGCCATGGGCAGGGACACCCTCCACTAGCCCAGGTTGCTCAAAGCCTCATCCAGCCTGGCCTTGAACCCCTCCAGGGATGGGGCATCCACAGCTTCTCTGGGCAACCTGTTCCAGAGTCTCACCACCCTCACAGGAAAAAATTTCTTCCTAATATCTCATCTAAATCTACCCTCCTTCAGTTTAAAACTGTTACCCATCATCCTACCACTACACTCCCTCAAGGTCAAGGGTGCCTCCCCCTCATGAGTTTTTCCACTCATCTTCTGTCTGGCTGCTACTTCAGGGTCATGGCAGCAACATACTGCTCCTTACTAGGTAACAATTTAATTTGATATTACCCCTTTAGATCAAAAATAGCCAATGTTTATCTAAACCCCTGTATTTCTGGAGAAGAAAATGCCCTGAGAGAGCACCTTATGAAATGAACTAAGGAACAGAGCCCTCTTTCAGACTGCTGAAAGCAGTATTTGACCAGAGCTCCCAGATTCTTGGGGATCCACAGCTGCTTCTGAGGGTCCTGGAAACGCAACCATGGAAAGAAAGCCTACCAGCCTGAACTCAAGAATGTTTATGCACACCATGTAAGAGTTCCCACTACTACAGGAAATTTTTACAAGATCCACAAATCCTATTTGAAAACCACAGATTTAAAACATATCCTCCAGTAAACAAGAGTTTTACTGTTAAATATAACCAGGAAGTTTCTCAAGATCTTTCTTCTCAGTCTGTTCACTTTCTTTGGACACAGATTTCTTGCCACTCTGCTTGCCGAAAGGAGAAATATTTTGACACAATCCACACCACCATTACAAGACACAACTGATAGACAGTTGTGGCCAGTAACTATGGGATGCAATCTACTCACAATGGACAGTCCCCTCCCCCCCAGCACACTCTGTTCACAACAAAAGGATAAAGAAAAAAATCTTTAATGAGAAAAGTTGAAAGACAGCGTAACAAAGAAATACAGTAACACTTACGGTCAAGTCCGTTGATGTATCTCATTGTAATTTCACAGTGCCCCCAAACTGCACTGACTATGGGGTAAAGTTTTTTCCCTTTTAGTCCCCTGAAGGCCACTCCAAGATACTGTCCATCTACCATGAAGCTAAGCGTCCCTTCATCCATATCCAAAACCACCAGTAAGGAGTCTGGGAGTACAAAAGACTCATCCGGTTCCAAAAAGACAGGATACGTGACCCCAGGCTGGTTTTTACAATTGTGGTAGAGTTTGTTGCGCCCCAGATCCCAGCCCCACGATTCACTGTTGCTGCCAACCAACGACGTGTATCCCACCGAGTGCAGCGGAGCTTCAGCCGTGGAGACGCCCACCACAGCGTGAGTTCCCCGTTGCCGCGTGGGCCAGTGGATCTGCCAAACGTGCAGGCCTCTTGTGTAGCCGACTTTGCCCCGGATGCAATCCGTGCTTTGGGCAACTGGGTGTCTGTGAAACGTCAGTTTATCATCTTCCTTTACAAATATATTTAAGGAACGATCTTCGTTGTTCCACGCATGTTTGTACTGGACCTCCAGTTTGGCAGGGGGCATGTCCAACAGCATGTCCAGCCGTGCGGGCTTGCAAAAATCCGGGCCTCTCAACTCTCGTTTAACAGGTCTATAAGGGGGCTCCCTCACATCCACAGACTTTATGCTCCCTGAGATTTTCTGGCCCATTGCTTGGCTGCAGATTTACAAAGGAGAAAGAAAAGTTGACTTTGGCCCAACGTTACCTCATGAAAGCACTTTTACACCGAGCCAGTGACCTGACAAGCTGACTGGATTTACTTCTCCTGTTTGGAGCTTTTTAGCAGCAAGGTTTTCAGAGAAAAAATGCTCCTGAAAGAAAGCAGAAAGTTTCCAGTTAGTCTAAGAAAGCCAACAGAAAACCCACAGCACATTTTTATAAGAACTTCTCATCTCTAGTAGTTATTTTAAACACCAAAGCCAACAAGCCACGACTTTTTGTTCAGTATCCTACAGTGCAAACCAGCCTGCCGGCAGGATGCTCCAAGCCCACCAGCGTGCGGAGCGCAGACAGTCATTTCCTCCAATTCATAATAGGATGCAGACATTCCCCACCTTCTACCCTTCCACCCATTTTGTCTGGCCAAGTTCACAGCGGTCCTGAAGAAGGCGTACACTACTCCCCAGCAACAGCAATAAACTCTGTGTTCGGTGGTAGCTTCACTTTCACTTATGCTTTTGTTTTACAGTCTTTGACTAGGTACTATGCAAGAATCTCTTATTTCTAGCTTGCAACAACCAGCTTCAGCTTCTGTGCCATTATTAAAACAAGTGCATCCAATAGCAAATGGCTGCAAATTTTAAATGTTTACTTTTAACATACACTGTCCTCAAACAAAATAAAAAACCAAAAATTCATCAAGCTTTAGGTTTTTTTATGAAGGAGATTTTAAAAAGAGAGGGAATGAGGGAAGAGAAGGCATGGAAAGACCAGTGAAGAATGGCAATTTCAGTTCTTCAGCAGATGTTTCTGATGGACAGCCACTACAGCCAGGTATGTTCTGCATCCTACCGGATATAGCAGGCTAATCCACATTTTCTATATCACAGTATTAGGCTGACAAGAATGACTGGAACACAGTAAGACACACTAAGGGGAATACATAATTTTGAAATGGATTACTTCTGTGCTTCCATTAACAAACATGGTATTTTAGCTCAAAGTGGTCAAAAGCATCCAGTTTCTGGAGTTGTCTGTGAGAGATTCTTTGTAGCCTGGATATATCAGATTAATTCACCTTTTAGAGATCAGGTGGAGTGCAAAGGGAAGCCAAGAACCTCTAAAAGCACTAAAGGAATAAAAATGAAGACAAAATTCTATAAACTTGAGTAGATTATTGACACGGGATCAAATAAAATATCTGCACCAGCAGACATATTTCCATCTTCTAGCAAAATAAGTGTCAAATCCAGGAATGCTTAAATACAGCTGAGGAGACCCACTTCTTCATTTACTGACAGAGAGATGAAGTGATGCAAAAATCACCAGACTCTCAAAAGCACAAAGAACCTAGGTGACAGCTGGTTTTTGCAAAGCATCAAAAACCAGACATGGGTATAAACATCTTGTAAAAAAAGTCTTGTGAGATTTTACTTGGTAAGTCAAAAGCCCATGTTCTTCCTTTCAAAGGACTTCTATCCCACATATACCGTCCCACTGCAAAGATCATTTGTGAAAGAAGATGAGTGGGAAACATACTCTCAATAGGAGGATATAAAAATACAAGCCCATAAAAATAACACCTGTAAAACTGCCCATCCAACCGGCCATGGTTTAGAAGTGAACGAAGTCCTTATATTATTACAATGACCAATATCATGTAAAGTGTTTTCTGCATGTATCAAATACAGAAATGAAACAACACCTATGTTACATTAACATATTCTTTAACAAAAAAAAAGGTAAAATAAAATATATTTTCAAATCCATGGGAGAGTTACTATACAAAGATGTTATTTTCTGGTGGCTGAACCTACCTCGTATATGTGCATAACTGTGCGTAAAACCAATCACCTCATTGCACCTAATTTTAACCCTTAAAACCAAAATTAAACATAAGCCCCCAAGCCCCTCATATCATGCTTGCAGGAGGATTCAGAGTGATTCACAGGAGCCCCCCATGTGAGATCAGCTTGAACATTCCCTTCCTTCTTTCCAAACCATGTAAGAGGAATTTGATATTTTAAAGAGCAACCGCATTTAACTTGACACTTGCCGTTTCCACTATTGCAGAAGCACTTGCAGGTTGTTACCAAGGTACGGTGGCACATTCGGCCCACCAGAGCAAGTCCAACACTTTATTCCACACTAATAATCCTGCAGGGAAATGAAACACTGACCCTAACATACACACAGGAAAGCAACAGGGAGTAAATACCATCAGGTAAGAAAGCCTTCCTAGGAGGACACATGCTCAGGGACTAGGCAGTTCCTTTTAAAAAGTTGCTTGGTTATTTGTGCTTGAAAGAAGGATGTGAAAAGGGAAGTGCCAGATGTCCAAAGGGAACCCCAGTGATTTCTGTATGAGATTTAGCTCTACGCTCCTTTGAAAAATCTCTGTAAAGCACAAGACAATTGCCATATCCCTATCATCCTGTGGGGGGACGGCCGGGAAAGTCCCGGTGCCTCCTCATGTGTCGCTTCCTGATCACATGAGAAACTCAACTTGGCACAGAGGTTTCCCTGGCAAATCACCAAGAGATTATAAACACCAGAGTCACTCACTTGGCAAGCCAGACACAAACATTCTTCCTAATGTGCCCCAAACTGTAACATAAACAGGCTGCTAATAGATAAATCGGTAATTCAGAGGACTAAAATGCAGCACTGTCAGTACGTTGATACGCACACAACTGTGTCCTTGCTCTCCGATGTGCTTCCCAAGTACTCTGGTTTGAAACTCTTACAACATTAGGCCAGAGAGATAAAGCCTTTCCCCATATATGGATGTTGCCACATAATTTAATTCTATTCTGCAACATTTTGCCAAATAGCTTTGGACAGGCACAGGACTGAATAATAATGTAGGATCTTACAGCTACTGATACATTCAAGATGCGGCAGTTCCTAAGCACTGGTACAGCTCAAAAGCTACCTTTCAGCACACACACTCTCATACCCATAATACGCTCTCTCACATCCCACTTCTGTGTAGCTGGTAGTTGTTCTTGGCTTCTACTACAAGGCCAGCTACAGCCACACTCATCTCATTCAAGTATCAATGGACTTGAAAAAGTAAATAAAAAAAAAAGCACCCCAAACATTCAATCATTTGTACTAGTAGAGCAGTAAAGGTGCAGCCCTGTGCTAGTCGTGATCCAACAGCTCTGATTGCTGGTATTTAGTAGTAGCTGACATGAAAATTTCACATGAGAAAGCGGTGACGGGTTGCAGGGCATGCCTCCTGCTCACGACCCAAGCAACGCTAACGTGAGCTGCACAGGGAGCGACTCACGCAGAACATCCTCCTGGCAGCTCACAACCGTCCCGCTAGCTGCTTATGGGAGCGACCCGTCTCAAAGCCAAGATTAGCAGAGATCCAAACGGAGGCAACGAACAGCGGCAGAGGCACTGCCTTGTCCTCCACCCCGCCAGAAGCTGCTGTTGCAGGAGCGCAGCTTGCCAGGGCCCAGCCGCTGACAAACATCCCCTCCCTGCTTCCACAGGTGACATGCCACTTCCAACGGAAGTGTCACACTCACACCAGCACTATCAGGATCTCCAGGCAGCCTCTCCCCACAGAGCTACGCAATTACTGCAGACCAGCAGCAGCTGGGAAAGCCCAGCACAGGGCTCCGGGGGGGAAGTGGAGTGTCTGTCAATTCCTCTGGCACAGGCACCCCAAACCCGCCTGCTGTCCGCAGGACTGCGTGGCCACACCACACAGGATCAGGAAAAGCTGTGGGTCAACCTGAATGGATGGAAGATTATTCCTTCCAGATTACACACTGTTCAATCCATTTACAGAAACATTCAGTTGTAAAACCTTCTCACCATCTCCTAAATTAATAAAAACTTGCCAAAGCACAGCACCATCCTTCAACTCCTGTGACTTTCTGTAATCTTACACTAGAGAAACACAGATTTCCTTGCCTGTATCTTCTCACTAGACACATAAATATTCTGAAATTAAAAGAACAAGCATTTTCACTGTATAGTTTTGCTTTGAAGGTTTTCCCAAAGCTTTGTTCAGGCAGTAATTTTAAACCACCACAAGAGTTAGGAAATAATAAAATATTTCAATCTGGCTTAATGTAGATGACCTTTCCATTATACCCATCTAGTGACTACCACTGAAACACCGAATTTCATCAGTTATCCCTGTGAGACAAGATACTTTGTGGAAAATAAAGTAGTATTTTCATGGAAAGAGAAGAAACACCCCATTAGCACACTCCTTCAGCAACTGGAAATGCCTAGTTGAGAAGACTGCTAGTTCTTGTAACCTATTATTTCTGTCTCTCAATCTCACATCCATGCCACACTTTGTCAGCTTTTGTTGATGATTAGATTAAGCATACTCTACAAGAACAAGCCAACTCCAAACAGGACAAGTGTGTCAATGTCAGTTAGCAGTGTCCTCATGCAGACCACCAAAATATTTAGGGAAAATTGTTCATATTAAAACACAAATTATACTTACCAGAGAAGGGCTTGCTGGGACACCACTTTGATGTAAACAAATAGGGTGCTTTTTAAACAATACAGTATGTTAGCATCAATAGAACATAACTGCTAATAAAACAAACATGCTTTTTGCAAAGTCAGTTTTCAGCATTCATGGTTATATTTCCCTCTAGCTTACCAAGAACTAGAAGTGAAGAAAGCTTGAAAAACACACATGAAAGTGACACCACATCAATGCAACTCATAACTACAGTAACAATGTGCCAAGACTTAGGTTAATTCTGCTAAATTGACACTAGTGAATTGAAGCCAAGTCCCAACTAAAGACACTGATCAGTTAAATGGTCTATCAGAAAAATCAGGCAAGGCGATTCCTGTATCTCCCAGCATTTCAAACACCTACACAGCAGTTCCCATGCTTTTTGCTATTGACCCTCATTGGGTTTTTTCCTTCCTGCAGCCAGACCTCAGTGCCACCTCCCCTCCCAACCTGGGCTTTGTCACCAGCAAGCAAGGACTCCTGAACGCTGAGAGAGTGGCAGCAGCAGGCTATGAACCAAGTCCTCTTCTCCATGGGCAAAGCATTTGTTCCCCAGATGCCTAAGGAAAACCAATACACAAAGTGTTCCAGCACTGACTCTAACCCTGGCCCTGTCTCTACAGGAGAAACAGGAATAAGAAAAACGCCAGCTCGCTGTGCTGAGCAAGTTGATGAAGCAGCATTTGCAAGTTCAAGAACAAGGACTTTTACCTCCATCCAGACAACATACAGGCATGAGGCCCAGTGTCTATCAACTGTGTTCCCAGTGTGCAAACAGCTACATAACCATGACAACTCTGCTTTGAGGGTGACAATTAATTAAGCACATTTTTGGCACCCTAAAAAGCTTGAACACAACTACAGATTCTGGTATCCAACACTGTACAAAATGGGCAATAAATCAACAATGTTGGCTTCCCTTGTCAAACTGGGAATACACAGTAACAATGCAACCAGCCAAAAATGCTTGAAAACTCTAAACTATCCTGTGCTACAGACAAAATTCTATGCTGCATGCACACTTAGCAAGAGACATTTAACAAGCGGGAGGAACAATGCAGCATGACTTCTTCAATTCCTGAAAGGAATGCAAATCCTGAAAATCCCAAGGACATTCCTCCATAAAGGGTAACTAGTTTTGTAATGTTACAAAAATGCAATTGTTTCAAAATTCAAGATAAGCTTGTTATTAAAATAGACTGTTCACTTAGCTGCTTGGAATTAGAATAATCTGAAATACCACACCATCTGTACCACCAGAGTTAGAACCCGTTTAGTCATATGATAAAGAATTCAGAAAGAATCTTGAGTAGCTATGAATACACAGGAATGTATGTTTTTAAATACTTCCATCTACTGTACTTTGGAACAGAGACGATTTGAGGTTTTGGGTTGGTTTTATGCCTTCCGCCTCTCTGTATGTGTTTCTGGACCTTGCATCTCTGGTACTGAAAGTGATTTTAGATGCAAACATTTTTATTCAGAAGAAACATGAAAGAAGACAAAACACCACTTCAATTCTGTAAACAGGTTTTTTTGCATAATGACTTCTCAGTTAGAATACAGCAATGCAATTGTAAAAACAAATACAGTAACTCAATACAATAACTTTTTTTTTACTGTGGAAGTGCTTTTTAAAACAGCAACATTCCAGTTCTAAAGTTACTGAAAGGAAACACTACTTTTCTTTTCAGGGTATTTAACAGGAATACCCATGTGATTCCACAATTACCATAAGCTTACAGATGTTCAAGCTGCTACATCCCTTCCACCACTCCTTCCTATTCATTCTTCCCTTTTGTCTTGCAGCCACCTGCATTCAAGTAGCTTTGAGATCAGTTCGCCTCAGAAAAGTAAAGTGGGCAAAACCTAGTATTTTATTTTGCCAGGTTATTTTCAGGTGGCTCAACTCTCTGATCTGTCACCTAAACAGTTGCTCTGGCATAAAAAAAGAGAGAGAAAACAAATCAAAAGCTGAAAGGCAGAACCATCTATATAGACAGCAGCCCAAACTGTGGAGCATTTCCACAGTCACTTCAAGCTGCCTTAAGAGGCACAGCTGAACTTCATGTCTAAATTCAATAGTCATGAGCTTCTCCTGACATCTTCCCCATCCTTCTTACACAAAATTGTACATCCTCCATCCTTCAGCCACCCTTCTGTGACAGTGAATGCTGCCCTGTCCTTCCTGCAGGGCTGATGGTGCCATTTTGAATGTTCAAGTGTCAGGGTTACATTAAAAGAGCAAATTAACACATGAAAAAGGCTTAACTCTAAATTGAGAACTATGTTTTCAGCTCCACTTTGCATTTTACAGGATCATTTGCCATTTTACTCGGCCTGCTCCACCAAGGAAATAATCCCAACCGGCATCAGACCACGTGACATTCAAAGCCAAGGAAACTGCAATTTCTCTCCAGTCATTACTACTTTTCACCAGCTTAACACTTTTTTTAGACAATTTACTTTACATTGCATCTCTACAGCTTTGTAGAGGGTCAATACTCCTACAGCGTCAATTTCAAAACCAGAACATTCACTAAAGGATTATCTGGGATGTGCCTGTACCTTCCCACTGCCTTTCCTGTGCTGCAATTCCTTTTGTTGCAGTGTACAGTGGAGCCAGTTAGCCTCTAAAAGAAACAAAAAAGTTAGAAAGCGATACATGAGAAAAAGACTCCTGGAAAGCATCATTCCTCAGTCTAGCCAGCAGCAAATCCCAGGGGATGTGCCAGAGATGATCCTTGAGCAGATGGATGGGAGGTCCAAAGATGGTAGGAAGTGACAATCAGACAGAATTGTTCCCCAGAACTTTACTGCAATTGCAGAGACTGTAATAACATGCCCTAGTGAAAATCTGGACCCTTAGCTCAAGCTTCAGTCTTAGTATATTATGTGTGTCAATATTTTCCAAGTCTGGCGAGTCTTTAAATCATGACGGAGCCTAGGTCTACAACTGGTTTTCTAGGGGCAGGCTACTGCAGACTTACCAGACTCTACAAGAGATGGGCCCAGTCTCACAGTGCCTGTCTGTACATTTTGAAGCGGATGGTTCCAGTGCTTAGCCTCTGTACCCATTATAAAAAGACACTGACATAACAGCTTAAAATTTATAATGCTCCTGGAATGGCCAGGATACTTTTACCTTCTTCTGCTGCTTCTGAGCCTTACTTTGTTTAATTCTCATTTGAATAGAAGTACCAGCAGAGAGACAATACCTGTCAGATGCTCTCACAGTTGGTGGGCCAGAAGCAAACACATCGGATGCTACAGCTGAAGCAGCCCATTAGAGGCAGTTCCTGGTCTGACCTGGATGACTTCAATACTTCCAGCAGTGCTGACAAATTCCAGTGTCAAAAACATCCTGTGCCTCTGGCCAAACACAACAGAGAAGAGCTGAAGATATTCTTCCCCCTACAGTGAGTCAAACAGGCTGATGCAGAAGAGATGCCCAAAGAGGCTGTCTTGGACAAGCCCTGGGTGATCTGCTTCAGGGAAGCCACCACCGCACACGGAGCTTGGGGCCGTTCCCTCTGCCCACGATTACGCTGGCAAAGAGGGAGGGCAGGGCTGGAGGGAACCCAGCCATTGTACTCGCACAAACATGTAGGAGATGAACGCATGAGAATAAGTTCGATCCTGAACAAAAGCATAATCTTTAGTTTAATAGGAAAATAGGCTTACACAATCACACCATCCCCACCCCTCCTAACCCTTCTCCTTAACTATTTCAGTCAATAGCCACCATCAGCCAAATGTGACAGAATAGCAGCTGGCTCAGAGGTAACTATGGTCATACGTGAGAGGCGGCTGGGGAGAACCGAGACATCCTGGAAGTGACCACATGGAAGACCAGGCTGGGCTATGAGCTCACATCTCAGGAACCCAGAAGAGAATGAGCTCACTTCAAAGCTGTAACTGCAGGTAAAAAGTGTCCTGAAGATCTCCTGATGTCAAGTCAGCCACAAAACAGAAATCCAGGAAGCAAGTTCTGCAGTTTCTTAAGTGACTTATTTTAAAGAACAGAAGCTAAGTAAACAAACTTTACCTATGTTAAGGAAGCATCATCACAAATTCAGACTGTGCTGATGATTTAGTATTTCCCAGGCAAGGTAACAAATGAAGCTACATACAGCTTTTGAGCACTAACAAAAAGACAAACCAACTTCCTGTTAAATAACTAAAAAAAAAATTTCTCAAAAAAACTCAACACATTTTTTAAGCAACAGTAATGAATTTCATCTGTCTCAAGCACACGCCTCTGTTAAAGCCCATCTGTCAGTAGAGAACAATTGTGCAGACAAATGGGGATGACAGAGAAAGTAATATCGCAGAAACAACCGTCCAAGCTCCAAGGAACAAAATTGATTTTCCTTATGCACATAAAAGCCTTGCCATTTCAGAGAGTAGTATTTTCATTTGTGTTTGCTATTAATTTAGGAAACAGGACACTTGGTAAGGCAGGAAAGGAGAGGCTGGGAAAGGCCACAGGGATTTAAGGAGTTACAGCGTAATGTCAAGAGTCCACGTGACTCCTCCTAGAGACAGAAGGGACACAGGGGTGAGAACCCAGGATGGGTCTCGCACTGTTGAAGTCTATGTGCAATGTTATTTTCTTTCTGGACCTTTCACTGCCCCAGAGCCAGATGAAGTGGAAAAGCTGCCTTTCCGAACAAATACTGTTCTACAGAGAAAAGGGATCCCAGGCTGTTTCCAGTGCTAAAATCAGAGAGGGCCTCCAACTAGAAAAAGCCACAGTGAGAGAAGTTGCTACTGTGAGTAGCTTTTATGTCGCTTTACTACTGACCTAACAGGGTACAACCTAGAAGAATTTCATGTTGCAAGTGTCAACAATTCCAGGTATTTTTAACCCCGGGAAGTACTTTAAAAAACCCACACTAGACTTCCTAAAAGAGGTATAGATAAAAATAAATCAGCTTTGGGCCTGCCTACTGGAGACTCAACATGGACTATGATCTATAAGCTCAAATGCAAGGTCTGTATTTCTCAAAATAATTTCACACTTTAGTTCCCACTGCTAAACAGTCTTCCATGGAAATTTCTCTTTCGAGCAGCATTATATTTGTAACAATTAATTACCAATTATATTTCATTCTTTAATGCATTGGCAAGAAAGGGAAAAAATTCAAATTATTTGGAAGAAAATGGTACAAGGATGCAAGTTTTGATGGAAATAAAAAGACATTAGTACACAATCTCTAGGTGCACTGTCACTGAAACAAAATACCTAGCATCCCATTCTGAAGTCTTGCAAAAGCTATATAAAAATGAGCATGCTCCAATTCATCTTTGCACAACCCCCCCATATTTGATATTACTTCAAAGAATCTTCAAGACATCATCTAAATCTGCCAGACATCATCTCCAGTAACTCAGGCAGGCCCCTGTTTTGCTCTGGAGAACAATGTGCTCAATACTATATACAAAGAGAAAGCACATCAGTAAATACAAGGTCAGCTCCATCAACAGGTGTAATATATATGTCAGAAATACGTATATTCCAAGTTTTTAATTCTGAAAAAAATGAGCAAAACCCCAGATAGCATTAGGATATACCGACCACCTTGATTTCCAGCAAAATAAAGAACAAAAGAAATTTAGAAATAACTTTAAAAGTAAGGGATGACCTCCAGGGGAGAAAAAAAAAACAAAACCCAAACAATTTCCAATTGAGTTATAAGACCATAACACCCCCAATATGGCCTCCATTCCCAAACAAATACTAGGACAATGATTCTTTTTTTTCAACTTTATCAGAGCTAGACTTGTTTTTGTTTACCACCTCCTCAAGAACAGCACAGGCAGGATGGAACCGAGTTGATTAATATAAACATCCTTCCAGAATTATTTGACATCTAACCAAGGTATTCACATCAGCATAAACACAAATTTGCATTTATCAAGCAAACCATGGCTGACTACTGAAAGAGACTCGAAGTCACATACAAACAACACCACCCTGTTGAATTCAAAAACCACTTCAGATACTGCACAAACACTACAAATTGCTTCAGCATAGGAAAACAAGCCCTTTGGCCAACAGGTTAATTATAAAGGATATCTAAAGATACTAGGAATCTGTGGGGTTTTAAATTTCAGCCAGTCTTTCAAAAGAAAACTGACACATACTCTGCCCAGAAGCCTTGTGCTGACACAGAAATTGCTACTAGAATCATGGGATCAAGAGCAGTTGTGCATTTTTGTATTTATCATTAACTTTGTTACAATTTATAGTAGAGATGAATAATAGAGCCAAGTCTGAAGAAAGTAATTTACACAGTATGGAAGTTAAATGAAATGTTAAAATCCATAAGTTTATCAATGCTTCTAACTACCCGAAGCATCTCTCTAATGAAGAGTTCTTCCTCCACACTGAGGGAAGGAATGAAGAACAAGTATTTTCAATTCTCCTGGTCCTTAAGATCACAAACGTAACACTGCCAAGTCCACCACTAAGCCATGTCCCTAAGTGCCACATCTACACATCTTTTAATTACCTCCAAAGACAGTGACTCAACCACTTCCCTGGGCAGCCTGTTCCAATGCTTGACAACCCTTTTGGTGAAGAATTTTTTTCCTAATATCCAATTCCAATCTCCCCTGGTGCAACTTGAGTCCATCTCCTCCTGTCCTAACACTTGTTACTTGCGAAAAGAGACCGATACCCACCTCAGTACACCCCCCTTTCAGGTAGTTGTAAAGAGCCATGAGGCTAAACAACACCAGGAACAATGTCCCTTGCTTCCACATACAGGTGTCCTGGGAAATAGCTTCAGCCTGTGATCCCATCCCTCATTTACAGGCCATCAACCCTATGCTGGGAACGATATAAGAGAAGTCATCCCATGGTCAGCTTCTTTAACACTGGGGAAGCCACACATGCAGCCTTCTGGATGGACTTAAATCTGCTCTCGTATTAGGACTTAGCTATTCACAAAAAGCTGAAACATCCCCAAAAATAATTACAATTAGGCAACACTGGTTTGTAAAAGCTAACCAGCTTTCATTAGTCATCGAGACACAAGATTCTACAAACTCATCTCATTGCATAACAGACAGAAAGACCTTATTTCTATGTTCCCCTGGGGTTTTCCCTTCTTCTTAAAAATTCAGGCTTTGACTCTTCCCCACTTTCAAAGCTCTTTTCCATGTGATTCTTCTTGACCTCACTCCAGGGGATCATCATCACAATTAATCACCAGTGGATGCTCCTCCTATTCTCTCCACAGGCACTGGCCCACTCCAGTGCCTGCAAGACCACTTGTTTCTAAATTACAAAAAACAGCTGCAAATATTAACCAGACTCCACAGGTGTGATTCACCTGAATAAATTTAGATTCTATGATGCAGATAAGCTCATCACTGGGACAAAATTAAGGCCAGCAAATGCCCATTTTTGCAGTGGACATAAAAGTGCATCTTGTCCAAACTTAGATGAGAAATAAGAAGGAGGAATTTACCTCATATATTTCTAAAACCAACACACTAACTCATTTAATTGTTGCCCTCATAATCAATGTAGAGAAAGGGGAAGAAACTGATGAATATACAAAGACTACCAAAACCACTCTAATATTTTTCCCATTTTTTAATGTCCTTTTAAGACATTTACCTCCAACTCCACAGCAGGCTCTTAAGGTGAGTGCAGCCCACCTGGCACTGCGCGAAAGAGAAAGATCACGGAAGCACACTCAACCACCACTTTTCACTAGGGAGCAGATACCTGGCTCAATCCCAGCCTAGACTCACCAGTAATTATCAAAACATGTCATCACTTTTGACTAACACAGGATAATCAAGGGGAAGAGAAAAGGTGGAAGTAGTGTCAGGGTCCTCTCTGAAATTCTTGTGAGGTAAAAAAAAAAAACACTCATAAACACAGATCCTAATTTTTGAAGCTACTGCATGGATTTAATGACAACCTATGCAACACACTGCAATCTCCAATACTGCAGAAATACTTGTATTTATTCAGAAAACTGTTCAAAATAACCTGTGGACATGTACCAGTGGAACTCAGGGCATATTCCTGCTTGGAGGGCAAGCCAGAACCAGACTGAAAGACCTATAATTTGGAAATCAACAATTTGTTGGGCCAGCAGCTGAAAACATGAGAGATGAGCCACACAGTGCTCCAGGCTACCACAACACCCACAAGTCAATCCTTTTTATACTGCACTCGTTACTAATGGATACCATCAGGGTCTATAGGTTACACAAAAATTGCTTCCATCTGGGGGCAATTTTCTGTGCTCTGAAAAATATAGGATACTATAACATAACCACCATCCTTACTGGAAAGGGAGAAGACTTCCTCCAGCAAAGCAAAGACAGACATGGACAGGAACCCTGTGCCACCATCTGACTTCCATCTCCAACACCCCTATCCCTATTCCCAACCTAATGACACACGCTGCAAAGATAAAGCCTTTGGGTAAGGAAGAGGATGCACTGGGTTACCCAGTGAGGACATTGGTGGTACAACTAGGAAATCCAACTATATTCCAAAGTGGTTCCTGAGAGCAATTCCCTTGCTTGGGAACAACTGCTTTAGAACAGCAGTCAGAAAAATTAATACAAGAACAGCCACTTAACTGGTGAGAGTAGGAGGAAACTACTCAGTGAGCTGTGCCACAGCTGCAGCCAACACAGACACCCAAGAGCAATGAGAAAAACACACCTTATAGGGCTGTAACTGGAACACAGAGGTCTTGAACAAAGAATCCCATGTATAAAATCTTCTCAGTCAGTACTTTGTCCAGGCTGTACCACAGATACACCAGCTACCTACCTCTGGTTTCAGAGGATGGCATTCGGAGCTAACCTTGTACTACAAAACACAGCTCGGAAGCAGAGGACAAGGCAAAAGGAAAAGAGGGCAGGTGCTTCTCTGCTGAGGAAGGATTCACAGGGATGTTAGCAAGGGAGAACTTCCAATACTAATAAACACCAAGGTAGTCAGTCTCCATTCAACTGAACAGAAATCACTGATTTATGACTTCTGCCTAGGTCCAACAGCAGAGAGGACAAACCCCACCCCGCCTGTGCTACACATACACCATCTCATGTCTGCGCAAGACAGGAGCAACCAAGGCTGCCTGCTGTACACGGACAAAATATTAAAGGAATTAATTCCCAAGGCAATGGGAAAATACTACACGGGAGAACTTCCAAGTCGCAAATTCTGCTTATTTAAGCTAAGCTGCTTAATCAAGTTAATTGAAGGAATTAAGAAAGCATCTGGAGAAGAACACATCTACCAGCCAGTCTCTAGCCATGCCTGATCTTGGGTTACTTTTTCTGGGCACAAGTTCCCTGCTGGCACAGCACAATCTCTCATCAGCCATTACACTGATTATTACCCATTAGTTTTGCTAAGTACAAGGATGAAATTGGAGCCTACTTTTGTTATTTATTTACATACTGGATATGAAGCAACTACATAATGCTTTGCGTTAACAAGAGAAGCGTAGCTGAATATCAGAGTTAAATCTGGCCAATGGAAGTAATAACTCTCTTCACAAAAAAAAAAATTGTTTACTGAATTTTTTGTTTGGTAAGACGAGCAAGACATAAGCTTACGCTCTCTAAAAATACAACTGATTAATACGCAGTGGGGGAACAGGTAAGAACCCACGAGAATTACAACTTTTAAGTTCAATTAAAACATCATTCTAGAAAATACTGAGAACAGAGTTGAGACTCTTACAAAATGATATTTCTTCCTTACTATTAAGACAGAGTGATTAAAATGAAAGATAATCCCCTTTATTTCACAAGCTAATTATTACATGTAATAAAAATTTCTTCTTGCACCATAAGAGAGCTAAACACAAGAACTGAATTCTACCAAGACCATCAACCCACATATCTTTGCTGTAATACAGCAAATGCTTCAGTTTTCCCGTACAATTATATTTATACAACGGACTACCAGGCTCAGCTTTGATTTCAGCATACCACATTTCCTACCACTTAGGAAACCAAACACAAAACAGCTGTGGAAGCAAAACCCACTGTATGCAAATATTCCGATCAAAAAAAGTACAAGCAGAAAATCCCTTGTGAAGACAACTTCAGAGGGAACTCTGAGCTGAAAGCTATACTAAAATGCCAGTTATACCTTGGTGTAAGGATATCCAAAGGAAACATCCCACACACATTTTTCACAACAGGTGTACAGAGATGCCTGTTCTGCGCAGTCTAGATGCCTGCTTGAGTTAAGTGCCCAAGCTGCCGGCACGGCTCCAGAGGAACTGAGCTGCTTGCTATGCTCACTACTACGTGTTTACTGCATTGCTAGTTCAGACATCTAAAGTTAGATGCCAGATTTAGCCAGGGGTATTCCCATTCTTTCCAACATCCAAAACGAAAAGAAAAATACTTCTGCATTAATTCACTATCCTCATCCATTTGCAGAAACAAACACGATGTCAGGTCTCCACACACTGGAATGACATTAGACCAACAATCAACCTGTCCATCTGCGCAACCTCTAGCTACAGGGAGAGAGAAATAGTCTCCCTCATCTCCTGAATAACTGCACACCAGGCAGCATCCACAAAGTCACATTTCTGCCCAACCTCGGGCACAGCTCCCCCAAGTTCCAAACTATTTTACCACAGGGAAACCAAAGTCTAAAAATGAAGAGAGTAAAGGGAGAAGGTTGGCTGCTGTGTTCATTAAGACTTCGTGCTCCAATGCCCTCTGTTAGCAGGATGCTGATGGAGTGCAGCAGTAGCAGCCAGCTCATCAGTCAGTCTCCTGTCCCTGGAGTGTTGATACACTTCAGCTTGAATTTCCCTTTGGTGTCTTCTTCCAGCAGTCAAACTGAGATGGCCTGGTACACACAGATTTTTTTCTTCTCTTGCACTACCATTCAACATTGCTTGTAAGAGGTGTATATGAGTAAAAAAAACCCCGTTCATTCTTGTTACAGGGTCTAAGAGTAGGAAACACAAGCCAGTTATCAACGTTGTAGGTGGCTCACTGGAAAAAAAAAATACGTAAGCTGAAAGACCACTGGATCCCAAGAAACAAATTAAACAGTGGCAGCAGTCTCATGCATTTTCTCCCATCCCACTGCAGCTTACTGAGGCAAGGGAAGGTGTGTTACCACATCTGTCTGTGCTGACTCCTCACAGGCATTTGAGCATCACAGCAGTATCCTGCAGCAACTCTGGCAGTTTCATTTGTGCACTCTGCCTATGAAGTCTGTTTTCATTCTCCATTTTACTTTTAAATCCTGATGAATACTTAAACTTAGCTCCTTTGACAAATTAATCACCTTTTCTCCATGTGCACCTCCAAGAACTTGACCTGTTGGATGTTGCTCTTCCTCGTTTCAGTACACAGCTACTGGGAGGGTTATTGCATTGGCAAGCCTCTCTTTCTTCTCTCCACCCACACATTTTGCTTCAAATCCCATTAATGTGAATGTTAAGAAACTTAAAAACAACCAGCACATATTCCAGGTCTCATGCTCATGCTTGTTTAATGTATTTTGTTATACTTAAACCTCAAAGGATAAGATACAATGCATGTTGTAACAGATCCTTCCTGAGCACATTCTCACATCTTTGGAGGATGATCACTGCACTTACAACAAACACTGCCTCTTAGTCTGAACAAGCCATCAACGAACTACATGTAAGATTTTCTAGACAACTGGAAACAGTTACGTCAGCACTGACCAAAGTACAAAGGAACTTCTTTATTTTATGCTTTAATAATTTTAAATAATCAGCAGCCTCAATGCATTATTCGCTTTTGAGTACCAAAGATGAGAGAAAACACACCCTTTTTATCTCACAACATCAAACCCAAGGGCCATATAAATATTTAGTGAATGATCAGTACACTCTGACTTACAAGTGAGAAAATCACAGTATTACCCAGGTGTTAACGGCATCAGAAACCGACCACACTGACATGCAGGGACACCACCATCAATCCCCATCACAAACCAGGTGTAATACTAACACAGAGCAACGCAGTCCAAACAAGGGCGGGATGTTTGCTGTCTTCTGTACACTTCCATGTGTCACCATCTTTAGTTCAGACAACTTGTGTTGCCTCACACGTGCTTGACAACGGTTTCCAACAACAAGAGGGAAAAACAGTATTTTGGCTTCTTCACACAGCATCAAAATTTATCAAAGCAAGAGGACATAATGCACCTAACACCTCCTTGCAGGCTCACTCCCCCAAAATCCCCACCTCACTGCTCTGCTCCACAGACAGGGACTTCACCAAAGCATGGTGTGCTGGTTTTGGCTAAGACAGAGTTCATTTTCTTCACAGTAGCTAGTAAAGGGCTGTGGTTTGGATTTGTGCTGAAAACAGCATTGACAATACTGGGATGTTTTCCTTTCTGCTGAGCAGGGCTCACACAGAGCCAAGGGTTGTTCTCCTCACCCCACCCCATCAGCAGTAGGTTGGGGGTGCATGAGGAGTTGGGAGGGGACACAGCTGGGACAGCTGATGCACCTGACCAAAGGGATATCCCATACCATACAATGTCCTACTCAGCGTATAAAGCTGGGGGAAGAAGAAGAAGGAAGGGGAACATTCAGAGTGATGGCATTTTGTCTTCCCAAGTCACCATTACACATGATGGAGCCCTGCGTTCTTGGGGATGGCTGAACACCTGCCTGCCCACGGGCAGTAGTGAAGGAATTCCTTGTTTTGCTTTGCTGGTGTGCAGCTTTCGCTTTACCTTACCTACAGATAACTGTCCTTATCTCAGCCCACAAGTTTTCTCACTTTTACCCTTCCGATTCTCTCCCCCATCCCACCAGAGGGAAGCGAGTGAGCAGCTGTGTGGTGCATATTGCCAGCTGGGGTTAAACTATGACACATGGGATGAAACCATCAAAACTCAGAATTTAATTTACCAACAGTCTGGGATTTAGCACAGGCCTGAGAGCCATGCTGCTGCTTCTTTCTTATGCAAAGGACAAAGTAACAGCCCTGCTCATGTGAACTAGCTGGAGCTTCAAAATATTCCCAGAGCCTTGAAAAAGTTCAGAATGTGCCAGTATCACACCCTGAAGTTCTCATTTTAAGTCCAAGTAGACTAGTGATAAACCATCAGGAACAGATACCCAACTCTCCATGCAAATATGTCACACATCTGAAAAAATATCTACAAGTCAATCTTTTTACAGGTTAAGTAAGGATAAACTTTGAAGACAAAATGCAACTGCTTCATTTGCTTTGCTAAGTTTAATGGGCTTTTTTTAACCTCTTTCAGCCAGAAAGACAAATAATACAACATAAACAATGCCATGAAGATCAAGTTTCAATTTTAATTCTTAAATCCCCAGATTCACCACACTGAATTTTGGGATCACTTTTAACTTGAGCCAACAATTCACACAAATGAAGTCAAATACAGGACACGCTACAAAATTCTGTGTAATGACATCACTAAGCAAGGAATACTACTATGAACAAATTAATACTTGAACTTTATTTTAAAGCAACTATTCACTTCAAAATACCACAATGATTCTGCTGCTAAAAGCACATGACAACCTTTGGCAAGCAACACAGCAGAGCTTATCCTGGAAATGGAGTCTAAAATATTTAACTTGGAAAACAAAGTTTAAAAGTATCAGTAGTGGCCCCCATGTTTTTCTGTATGTCCAAGCTACCCTTAAAGTAATTCTCAAAACAATAACTTTTTTATAATTTAGCTAGTAACTTACAAAATACTTAAGACTCTGAATTCAAAGTTACCTTTACCCGCCACTTAATCCAACTATTTCCGTGGCTACACATAGGTTTGACTGTCACAGCATTTTCTCACCTGTGAAGTAACAGTCATCATTGACAAAACTGTGCATTGAGTAGCTTCTATCAAAAATAGGTTAATTACAAGATAAGCTCAAGATTTTGGGGAATAGGTCAATGTTCAAAGATAGCAATAGCCAACTTTCTTTCTGACCCTCCTTAGTAAAACTATTTTTCAGAATATTTTAAAAGAAAAAAAAAAAATAAACCCATAGATCATACCCATGCCTACAATCACCACTTTGGGATTTCTGTGGACAGCACATTCTCAATACGAAATGCACCACTGACGTAAATACTCTGTGCAACAAAGCTTTCTTTTAAAGTGATGACCTCCAATACCTAATGAAAAATATAGCCCTCCACTAAATGGAATTTATTTCTGCAGTCATTGAAGAGACAGAGGAGAAACAGTAAAAATTAAATGACAACTGAGTACCTAAATCTTTCTGCAGTTTTGAAAAATCCCACTATGCAAGTGCCCTCACATGATTAACATCCCCTTCAAAGAACAATTCTAAATAATTTTAAAATTATTTGAAATACAAATTTGAAAACAAATGGAAACAGAATTGCTCAGGCTACTGAATATCATGTTTAATCACCACACACATTAAAAGTCAGAGGTAGCTGCTGCTATTAGGTGTAGAAGGAGCTTGAATGGTCTCTACATAGCAGCCCCGCTTCCTCCCTCCCTCTCACACAGGTTGCTTTGCTATATTCAGGTACCAAGCAGAAAAACTACTGAAGAAATACAATAGCAAAGTGCAGGTCAGCAGTCCTTTCTGCGCCCCAAGACAGAGGGGTCCCAGGCTGCCCAGCCCAGCCGCAGCAAGCTCAGCAGCTCCCCGGCCGAGGGGAGGTTTCAGGAGACAGTTATTGCAGTTCAATCCCTGGTTAGGTCCCAGCGCATGGACCTGTTGCTGCAGAAAGGAAATCCTCATTCTTTGACAAGACAATGTAAACACGGACAATCTTTTCTGTCTCTCAAAATTCCTTTGCAAGATCTCCTTCAGGAATTGGTTAGCATAGAAGGGGACAACCCAGTCTAACAGAAGACAAGTGCATGCCAGCCTTCTGTGATCAGGTAAAGTGAGAAAGGCAGTAGTGGAATGAGCTTTTGGAAGTGCACATATTTAAATCACAAAAGCAAACTCAACTAACGAGTCTGCTGTATGGCTCTGAAAGAATTAACTTGCGATCAGCTCAAAGATGGATTTCATACATTGCTGAGCTCCGTGCTGCACACCAAAGCTTACTCCTCACTTCAGCCTCTGACAAATCCTCAAAGATAAAGTTGCAAAATCATCTGCACTCTGCAGTGCAACACAATAAAACTTGTCATCCCACATCAGTCACCAGCAGGATTAGCCAATAATGTTCAACCCAAAGATACACAAAATAAGCAGAGAAGTAAAAAATTAAAACAAAATATTGCTCAGTGTTGCTCTAAATTCAAGTGCCTTCAGATACAGATGAAGAGATTTGGGTCAAGGCTGAGCACCCATGTTTAACCTAGGTACTTCACTGCTAATTAAGAAAGAAAGCTAGGTACAAACTCCCTCGGGATTGTTTTTATTTTTTTCCTATGGACAAAACACAGCAAACTGTGTTGAACTTGTGCTTTTCAATCCCTTCATACATTTGGAGCTGCATTGCACTGGCCTCTGAGGCAAAGACAACATCTCTTTAAAAAAAGCACACACACCCCAAATACAACTACATATACATGCACCTAAATAGGCTAGTATCTGTCACTGCTCCATTTTCAGGGGGAAAAAGGAGCCAAAGGAAGGAAAGCAGTGAGCTCTACCCAACACTCCCGATGGGCAGGCACAGTTTTTAACAGAGCAGACGTAGCCAAAATATAGCCATCAGGTTTTCCTCAAATATTGCCAGTCAAATTACAGCTGGAGTTGTTAGCTCAAGCAGCGGCACCCCACAAGCACTGCTCTCTGTCATGCTGCACTGCTCCGGAAACATAAGCCACATTTTTCTTGCTCTCCGGTTTGATGCATTTTTCCACACTGCCACCAAGGCTACTGGGGCATGCTGTTTTCTTTAAGCTTTGCTTTAAAATTAAATCTCTTCAGGGTAAGGATCTTTTTTTGCTAGGTCATGGATGCTACTGACTATAATGTCAGCTTTCCACACACAGAAAAAACTCCAGGCCCCAGTTTTATCCCTGTACAATGTAAAGGGGTGTGGGCTGTAAGCGCTGCAAGCAGCTGAGGCAGAGGCATTTCCTGACATCGCACCGGACATCATCCCGAAGCAGGATTCAGACAGCAGCCACCATTTCAAATACTTCTACTCTGGAGAGAGCACAGGTCAAGCACACAGCTCTCTCCAACCAACAGTAGTTTGAACTGCGTAAAGAAGTAGCCTTCTCAAATTGAAGGACAACAGTTGAAACCCTTCATTATTAGTAAACTCAGGATTTGGCCCTTGTGGAGTGGCGCACCCCAGTGTGTTCATAGGATGTGGTGCCATCTGTGACAGCGGACCCACACACACCTTTTCAAAGCAAAAAGCAAATAAAACGCCCCCACCAACAAACCCCCCCCCCAAACAACCTGAGTGTAAGTTGAGTGAAGTAAAAGGTCTGAAGACATGAACTACTCCTCCAGGCAGCAGGTGATGCATTAACATCTTATCCTACAGCACAGCCATACATCAGCTCGCAGAGTTCTCCATCACCTAAACTGCATGTTCCAAAGACAGCCTGAAGCCACCCTGAAGGATGTGTGTGTTGCAGGGAGTGACGCCAATTCACTGACATGGACACATGTAGTGTGGGCAAGGTAGCCATCTGGCCTGGCAAGGTTCAATCCACAGCAAATGTTTATTTTCAAACAGTTAAATCCCACAACAGTAACTTCCAAAATTATTAGTAAATATTTAGCTACACATAGCAACTTTACACAGAGTTTTGACTTCAAAAAATTGGGTAGCTGTTCAATGGGCAGCCTTAAGCATTGCCTTCATTGTAGAAAATGGCTTTAATAAATAACTTTAAGGCCCCAGGACAACACGTGCAGCCCACATCTCCATTAGCTTCGAGCTGTGTACCATATCAACAGAGCTCAGCAAGACTATCGCTGCATCCATCTAAACAAAGTTTTGCTGGCCACAAGCCCTTCACCCGTGCGATACCAGCCTCTGCTGCTCTGCCATGACTCTTGTCTTGGACTTACGCCAGGATTTATGAAGTCCAGCAACATTTACGTCAAACCTCTACCCTGGGAAACCTGCTAAAATGAAAATACATCTAGATTTCCTTTATGCGGATATTCTATTAGGAAGAAGAGTGCATTTATCCCCACTAACTGAGGGAGGAAATAGAGGCAAGAACCAAGGCCGCTCTGCATTACCATTACTCCAGCTGGGATTTACCGTGTCTGGAAGCACTCTGAAAGCCTCAATTTTGCCCTGAGGTGATGTTGCCCCAGCACAAAAAGAACTGAGTAAAGGATGTCAATGCAGCAATAGTGAGCATCACATAGGCTAAAGAGAGAAGGCAGCTAAAACGCAGCACAACTTACAGAACTTTAATCCGGTAAAGGCATACTTCTATTCCATTCTCCCCTTCTTGGCCAAGAAGAATTATGGGGATGGGACAGCTGGCTCTCTAACACGATGTTGCTAATCACTTTAACCAAATAATTTTAACAATTAACATCTCAGAAAACCATGCTCTACTTTCTTCCTCAATTTCTATCACAATGCCTCAAATGTGTAAGCAGAACAGTTCCTCAAAGGAAAAGTCTCCAGCTGTCTGAATTCAAAAAAGCCAACTCAAAGGAACCATCAGTGCCGTGTGGCAGAACTTGGTGTGAGTTCCACTGTTAAAATTATTTTCCTTCCCCACAAAAAGAAGACAGTGACCTACACCCAGAAGAGGGGCAAACAGTCACTGAGAAGGAAAATGAGACAGAAAATAACTTGTTAATTTTTTCTTGGTACATGGAAAATCCATTACAAAAGTTTACACAGCAACGATGAAGCCTGACAAATCCATGAGCTGCTGCTTGCAGAGTCACAGGAGATGGCCCTTTGTTCAGAAACTCCTGTGCTGCACAAATGCAAGTCAAAGATGACTGTAATTTGGTCAAACCAAAAATCTGAAGTCCTGGTTCTTTCAAGACATTCAATTGGTACTTCGCTACAGGGTTTTTGTGCATCTATAAAAAAAAAAACCAAACTCGCAAGTCTGAAAAGCTCCTTGCAAAAAAAGGTGGCACTGCTTTATCACTCCCAAGTCCCAGAGCCTGTCAAACAGGAAGCCTGGTGTTTCAAAGCTGCCTGAAATGACATTTGCAAAGTCAAACAGAAGTCTGGAGAGCACACTGGTAGGAGGTATCGGTGTGAGCACAGGGTTCTCCAAGCCTAACAGCACCAGGATGTACTTCCAGAGCAACACCCACATGAGGGCCTCAGCAAGGCATGGAGCTGGGAAGTTTTATCATCTCATCCTTGTGACGCAGAGAAGCACCGAGCCTCCCTTCAGCCCTGGCAGGGACACTGACACACATGACGGTCATCCAAGGACATCCAGAGTCAGCAGCAAGACACTGAGGCATATTAGCCACCAAGAAAGCCAGACTTCCATTACCAAAGCCAGTTACAAAACTTCCGCTTGTTGTTAAGAGAACATGCAGTATCTGGTATTACTCTGTCAGCAGCACCAAACAATCTATCAGCAATTTGATATCCATGTCCCTGAGGGACTGCTTTAGTTACAGAAACAACATTAAAAATGTAGCATCCTCTGAGATACGCTGTGCAAGCCAGGCCAGCTTCAGCTACAGGCATGGAGAGTAACTCTTTGGGGTTGGCTTTTCCCCAGAGAATAAGCTCTTTCCCAATGTGGAGATATCTTATCAGGGATTGCTTCTGTCACCGAAGGCAAACAGAGAGCACTGTGAAAATATCAGTTGTGACTTAAGCACCGAAGGGCTGCAGCCAACATCAAACCAGCAACCGAAGCAGTAGCTGGCCATCTTTCTATATAGGACGCTTTCCCCCCAGAGCAGTTTACACTCTAAGTCCTAAACACAAAGAAATAAAGATTATTTGCTGCCAGCACGGATGCTGCCACATCAACTTCCTTGGCTGCCCCTATGCCAAAGCCATCCCTTCAGGAAAGGGCAGGACTGCAAGGGCAGCGTCCAGCTCCCCAGCCCTCGGTCCTTCTGTAGGACAAACCTTTCGACAGCAAACCCAACCGCCTGCCTGGCAGTTCTTACAAGTAACCGAGGGCAAATCCAGTCAATACCTTGCTTTGTTGAAATCCAGATTTCGCATACAAATCCGGGCTTGACTCGACAAAGGTTCAGCTTGCCTCTTACCCTTGCGAAGGGGATAGTTTAGTATTTCAGATCTGTCTAAACAGTTGAACTGAGTTCTGGCGTTTACTGCCGGAAAAAGCACCAAGTAACCACTGTAAAATATTTGCTTGTGGCAATCATTGGGCAAGGGCTTCTGCTTTCACCAGCGCAGAGTCAAATAAACTCCGTTCATAAGAAATCTTTAGTTATCTGATGTCTGGAAATAGTTCTCTTTTACAGCTCAGGAAACTGATTTCTATTGTAAAACGTTTCATTATAAACCAGAAAGCGTTTCAAAAGTGCTTTTCTTTAAACAGCAGCTTAAAAACCAGCACTGTTTAAGAAAGAGAAAAAAAAAAAAAAAAAACACCACCACACCACCTCGTTCCTACATGCTGTGCAACAAGACACACAATTCCCAGGAACAGACGAACCCACCCATCGCAAACTTACCATAAAAAACCCTCCGAGCTCCTCCGCCGATCCGCTATGCCAGCAGCGGGAGAATCCAGCGCCGGGGAGGAGGCGAATCCCAACCAAACCCACTCACAGCCCACCCGCGGGGACCTGCCGGAGTGTCCCCGTCACACGCCGCTCCCCGCGGGAAGCAGCGAGACCGCTCCCCGCCGCCCACCGCCGGCAGCTGCCGCCGCGCCGGGCCCAGCCCTGCCCCGGGGAGCGGGGGGGAGGCGCCGCGGCCCG
>VZTO01014716.1:1419-110907 GCA_013400615.1 Syrrhaptes paradoxus | reverse complement strand
CCCCGCCGCCGCCCCGCCGCCCGCGGGCACCGGGAAACTTTCCTTCAGGCGCCGCCGCCCGCCGCCTGCCAGCCCCGCGGGCCCGGGGGGTGCCGAGCCCCGCCGGGACAGAGACCGGCCCGGCAGGACTGGCCTCGCTGCGAGGAAGCGACAGAAACGTGGCAAAACCCTGGCACCGGGTCCCTGCGGGCACCCCGGGGCTGCGAGGGGAGCCGGGGCTGGGGACGGGCAGCGGCTCCACACGGGCGTCGTGCAAACACCGCGTGTGTGGTCCTGCGGGTGTTTTCTGCATTATTTGGTCTCTCTAGATGCAGGTGAAGCTCTAATTACACTTGGATGCCAAAACCAAACACATCTCCAAGTCTTCTGCAAGGGCACAGGCAAGTCCTGGCACAGCGGTGCAGGTTCTAAAGCAGTCGTTAATAGCAGTAACTACCCCCTGAAATTCAGTGTTTTCTGATCCAAATCATCTCTCGCTCTGAATGCCCCACAGTAAAACTTGCTGTGTGCTTCACACATGCCATGGTGGCAGAAAAAGTGTCAGGTGACAGCAGTGCACCTTCTGTGGGGACCTCGAGGTGCCTCCGGTGGTCAGACACTCCAGACCCCTACTGCAATATTTCAGAAAAGAGCACTGAACTCCAACTCCCTCAGGCCCTGCAGCCCCCCAGCCTTTGGGACAACTGGTACAAGTACAGTAAATAGAGAACAAAGGGTGAGTGGGAGTTTTCTATATGCTCCACAGTTCTTTAAGCCTAGAAAAGGCTTTTGACTGCATCCCATTCCCTCAGGCAGTCTGTGTCTGGTTTATATATACACATGTGGAAGTCTTGAAGTGAGTAGTCATCCGTGCTCTTTACTAGCAGACAAGTTACTGAATTTAAATCCTCCGCGTGGATCTGACCAATGGCTAATATCTGTTCCACAGCCCTCATTTGGGAGAGAAGCCCGCAGACGGGCTGCGTTTTAACAGAGTAAGTGGGGAAGCCCACGCCTTGAAGGATGTTTTGCTTTCTTTCCCTCAGTTTTTAACAGTCTTATTTCTGTTACACACTTTCCTAAAGCAGCAGTGTCTCCTAACACTTCTCTTGGCAGTAAGCAGTATGTTTTCCAGCGTAAGATGGGATGTGGTCCTTCATGCCTGTGCCAAGCTTGATGCAAAAAGCGAACTTGGGAAAACTTTCTACATGGTTTCTAATACTAATTCCACAGAAGAAGATTAAAGAAATCACCTTAGAAGTCAACTTTCGTATCTTTTCAGCCAGGTTTAGACTTGTAGGTCTGAAAATTGAACAATGCAGAGATCAACCAGGCAGCACAGAGTTTTGGGAACACACTTCATGTGCAAATGTGAAAACACTTGAAAGTGTAGAAAGTGTCAGTTTGATTAATGAGGGATATAACATGCTATTTTGTATATAGATTAGAATGTCTATACACCTCTCCACAAGGCTCATTAAAAGAATGGGAAACAAATCACATTTTAAAATATTAACATGATTTTAAAACAGGCTTTGAGCATGGTATAGGTAGAGACAGTTGCTTTGAGCTGATCTTATGCCATACCTGAGGAGGTGAGGAAGAGGCACGCATTTGTATAACATTACAAACCTTTCAGGATAAACTTGTGACACAAAATCACCAAAATGAAGCATTTGGTACAGTTCTGGAGCCATGCACCACCAAGGGCAGAACCCAGGCTGTAACATCAGCGTTGTGCGTTACTCAGATTCCCCGAGTCTTCCACTGGTTTGATTTACCTCACAAAATAAAAATCACAGTCAGAAAGGAAACCTTGAGAATAATATACATTTCTCTAAAAAAACACGAAACACCACTGTTAGGTGGTGAGAGGCAGGTGAGAAAGCTGCTGCCTCTCCTGTCTGCTCAGAACTGCTGGGCAGACAGCTGAGAGTGAAAGCTGCCCACTGCTGCCCAGGAAAGAGTAAGTGCAGTTAAGGAAAAAAAGATGAGGAAAAGGCAAGTTGATTTAGATCAAGAGAGAGAAGGCAATAACCTGCTTTCTGCTTGTATCACACATGAGAATCACAGCTGAAGCGTGGCATCTGAGCTTGGCAAACAGAAAAGAATTAACTGCCCAAATTTGTTCTTCCCATACACACATACCTTCAAGGTAAGCTCCACACTTACTGCATGGTGAACCTTCATCCACCCTCAACTCTGCTCAAAAGTAATTATGAAACATTTCCTACACACATGCAATAAGTATTGAGCCCTGGCCCCACAATCCATCTAAATAACACATCAGTTGCTATCGTTTTATCCACTCGGTTTCTGGATATTGCTGTACTCAGGACTTCAACATCTCCTCTGGTTTTTAGTGCCAGGCTGAGCTGCTCTGCTGTGAAGCAGGAAGCCAGGATACGCGCATCTCTCAATGAACTGACAAATTGCTACTGAGACCGACATCTGCTCTCACGGGCCAGTGGGCAGAAGTTAGTACATCCCCCTACAGCCAGTGAGGAGAACCCTCAGAGACTGGAAAATCAGCACTTGCATAAAAGTTTCATCAGTTCAAAGATCCTAAACAGAGGGCAAAGACTCTCCATGCCCCATTCGAGAAATGAGGATGACATTCAGAAATTCTTAACATTGCAAAAGCTTATTCTAAAATGTCAGAAGTCCATCTATCCAAAAGTCCATCTATCCAAAAGCAGAGCTACCCACACTCTCGGATATATTTCCAAAGCTTACTATATACTTCATATCCCATAACATAGTTAAGTCTCTTCCCAAAACACATCTGATAAGAAAAAAAAATAGAATATACACACACAACACTCTTGGGTAAGAAACAAGCAGCTCAAGTCCCCTTTCATTTTGCTCGTGTATTATCTTCATCAGAGCTCCCGGTCTCAAGGACTGTCTGAAGTAACTGCTTGCTCTGTGGAGCTGGTACTCAGTCTTTCCTTCATGCAAAATTTAGTTGGACATAGACAGCTATAAGTATCCGCCAACACAGAAAAAAGACAGTCCAAGGTTTTTAGGGAAGGGTTTTATCTTAAATGCTGTAATGACCACTCGGCCTGTGCCCGCAGTGAAGAAGGCAGGGACATCTTGGAGGATGCAACAGAATCAATTGATCAACAATGGCAATGATTATCACAGCACTGAAAACAATCCAAAACTCATTCTACCTGCTTATTTTCAGTTCTGCACAACCTAAAGGGCAAATTCCAGTGGTTAAATTCCAACATAGAAACCTCTGTCTGAGAATGATCTCTGAGGAGGTGGTTCCTGTTCGGGGAGCCCACACCTCCACTGCTGCCGGCTGGTACAAAGAGGCATTTTCTTAGACTTTGCTTTGATGCTACACTAGACCCTTTCCAGTCATTCCAATGCCACAAACCCCAGCAGAACCTGACTGGCAGCTAGTTCACATCATGAGACTCTATCTAGCATTGTGGTCTCCGCTTTGAAATCTAACAGTGCGTGTAATCATATTTGGCACTAGCTTTAGTTGTCAAGTGGTAGCACTACCTAGCCTTTCCCCCAGCATGTTACAGCAATCAAACGCCGCTATAGGAAGGTCCATTGCAGGAGAGAAATCAAACACAAAATTTTCAGTAGGAAGACATGGGTTCTGAGACAACGGCTGTCACAGGAACACCTCAAAGCAAGTCAGTATACAAGAGTGCTGACGCTGCAGTACATCACGTACTTGTTCTGCAAAAGTACAGTCACACTGGTGAGTTTGGGGTGCGAGTGGGGCCTCATTAGCTCACTGAAGGCTCAATCCATCCGTATCATCTGAGCCTGATTTAGACTGAACCACAACTGATCCAGCCCCCTGGATCATGAAGTCACTGTGTATTAATTCTGTTAAATGAGCTACTACAGACGTGAAGGAAACTCAGATGAGACATTATTGATGCTTCTGAACATATTGGTGCTTGTCCACTGAGACAGACAAGTGAGATAATAGATCTTTACAGCCTCCCATGGGAAAAGTTTTGACTTCATAGTTATCAAGAACTGACTGCAAGGATCTTTCTCTCCTATCTTTTTCTTTTAATGTGAATACGACATCCCAAAGTAATTACTTGCGGAAAGCCACAAGACGCATACTTTGGATCACAGGCAACTTGAGCATGCAATACCATATAGCACATTAGCTTTTCTTTCAAATCCTGACATGAAGAGCTAATGTGGGTATGTCTGTCACCCAGATTTCCCCAGGATGTATTTCTGAAAATATAAGTATCTCTCATACGTAGTGCCCAGAAACTTTTCAACTGAAATTGCAACTGAAACAGACTGGGTTTTCTTTTCAAAACTGCTTTCCTAAACTACTTAGTGGATAAATTCCAGGAGATTTCAAAATATAACTATCAGACGAATGAAAAGCTAGGGCCAAAAAAGAGCCTCCTCTTTGAAAAGGCAGAATTTACCCTGCATTCTGCCCTGCTTCTGGAAGAAAAATCCTGCTTTTTCCAAAACTTGTGGAAACTGTATCGAAGATGGATTTATTTACATCCTCCCTATAAAAATACACTACTGCTGTTACCCAGCATATTCCAGACACTCACCTTTGTTTTATAGTGTTATATATATATATATACACACACATATATATATAACATTTCAGGAATATTAGATATATCTAAGAATTTTACTGTTTCATAATCTCACCTTCTATGTTAAAAAAAACTCCAGTGCTAATTACTAGTTGTAAAAAGATATAAAAATCTATTTAGCTGTTAGAAAAACATGTTTTAGCAACGTGCCTTGGAAAGCTTAAAATATTTACATTAGTACATTTTCCATCATGTTAAAAAAACAAACAACAACAAAACCAACCAAACAAAAAACCCCCACAAGTTTGTTTTCCCAGCCCTGGAACACTTACTCAAAGACACAACTTAAGCCTGATTAATATCTGTGTGGACTCTTTTTTGCTCAGACTGATTACCAACATCTGAAACTCCAGGAAAGTCCATCAGAAGCTCTCAGGATGTGTCACATTTTTCTGTTCCCTGATTTGAAGGGCAGAAGGGAAGGCAAAGACCCTCAAAGGTTTTCAGTTCCTGTCATTACAAATTTCTGGGAATACTCTAGCAACTGTAAAGTCTTCTTCTTGAAAGCATTTTGTGCCAGTAAAATTAAACTGTTAAGTATTCCAGGTATCAAATAGGGCCTGTGTGGATTCAGAACATACAAAAAGCTCTGTGTTAGTTGCTCAGCTGCAATAATCTAGACAATGGGATTTAAAGATATTCTACTAATTCTGCCACATTTTCTGGGCTTTAATCTTCAACTTCTGCAGAGCTTTTTCCTCCGCAAACCCAGCAAGTTGTTGTAATTTATTCAGCTTGCCCCCCCACCTTCAAGATATACAATGATACATATCTTCGGCAATCTTCCCCAAGAGATCTTTTGTTTCTTCAACTTGAAAACATCCATTCACATCAAAAGCCAAGTCTGTACAGTTGATTATCCAACAGACAATTTGAATATGATTCTTCCACCAAAGGCTGTGGCTGCAGGCAACCATCTGGGTTGTGGACACACAAAGGGCTGTTCGGAAGGGTGCACACACAAAAGCGCTGGGGGGATACGGCAGCGTGTGCCATACAAAGACACCCGATTGTCTTTGGTTTTCTGGGGGTTTTTTCGAGGGTGCCGTAAGTACCTAATCAGAGAATTAAGCATCAGGGAGGCAGCCCTCAGATGGCAGGCGTCAGCTCCAGCACGGACAGATGGTGAACAAAGGTGAAAAGCAGACAATAGGTGAGGGGCAGCTTACACAGGGAAGCAGTTCCACTCCGCAATTAAATGTGTTACAACTCCTCTGACATCCTATGCTGTGAAGGGAAAATGTTTCATTTTCTTTATGGGACTGGCACACCTACGGGGCCATTTTCCAGCAGCCTACAGTACATGCAGACTCTCTGGGAATATTTCCTCTGAAGTATTAGCTGCCCCGCCTGGGCCAATGCACAGGGCTCACAAGAGAGAAACAACCTCTGTGAAGCAAAACAACATTGACTGCAGCAGAGATCCTGGTCTGGGATAATTGTTTTCCAAGGGGAACACATCTCACTGACTGTCTTTTAGAACAGAAACTCAAGGTCTGAGGAGACAAAACATCATCATTTAACTCACCCAAAAGATACAACTGAAAACCATTATTAACTTATTTTTCTATCTGTTATGACTGATTTAAAGTAGGATTAATAAAGTAACAAGTTACCCTCCAACAGAGCTGTTTCTTACAGTAATATATATGCAGGGTACATGATGTCAGACATCCTATGGCATACATCCCACTGCTAACTAAACTCAGACAGACTAAATGTACTTCTCCAGAATTTCCAAAAACAGAGGATAAATGGTTTTACATCATATTTAAACAGCAAGGATATAGTGGCTTTCCAGGCAACAAAGCCCAAATATTTAAATATAGAGCAGGATGCCAGCAGGAAAACTGAAAAATCTCAGAGATCATAGGTCAACACAAACAAGCATTAGTCTTCAGATATGACACAATCCTTGCTGAATTTGTAAAATACTTAAGCTATTGCAGTTGCTGTTGTCTAGGAGAGGAGAGTAAGTTCTTCCTTCTTCCTTTTCTAATATTTTCTCTCATAAAAATAGAATGACATTTAAAAATGCAGAGGCAGTTAAATAAGGAGGTGTGAAAAACAATCTCCTAATTTCCAAAGAAATTAGCATAGTCTGTTCTTATTTCTATATATATGTCAGAGTATCTGAAAGTCTTGAAAGACTTTTCTTGTTTCATGTTACATTCCCCAGGCATGGACATGTTCAGCATCTTTGGGAAGGTTGTCAGTTGTTCACTTCAGACTCTCTGAAAATTGATCCATGAGCAAATAGTGGCTCTTTGTGGATTAGCCCATCTGCCTTCCAGATGGGGAAAAGGTAGTATTGTAGGAACAGCTGCTCTGACAAGTACAGCAGGGCAAAGAAGAATAAGGATGAGGGGTAAAGTCAGGAGAGTTAATATTCAGGAAGTGTGTGAATTTTGAATGAGATCGAGATGAGCAAATACAGAAATGTGTCACTGCTGTATCACACAATGCAAGTTTAAAGATGTAAAAAAGAAATCAAACAAGACTATGTTAACTTATTTAGGGAAAGAAGGAAAAGCTATTCAGGACTAGTATAGAGTCCCCTTTGTTATCTGCAATTTTAGTGTAAAAGCTTCTAAACCTTGAGACCCAGGATTTCTTTTGTACTTCGATCACAGCAGAGCTGCAGCCCCCAAAGTGTGTGCAGTTGGAGATGGGCTTTGTTTTTCCATCTTTAGTTAGTTATACACGAGGTCATAAATCAAAAGGACCAGTTCATACTGATGAAGCTAGGAGCTAGGCAGAATTTCCATTTTTCTGAGGAGTTAACACTACTGTATCTTTTGTGTCTAAGGTGAGTCTGCTTCCCAAACTATAGCCTGCATTTAGCTTGAGACAAACTCCAACATGCTACAAAAGCATCCTACCAGCTAGTTAACCAGCTAGTTTCCTTGAACTCACTGTGAGGAAAGGATATTTAATGGAAACTATGGAGAGTGAGAGGAAAAATGAACATATTTCTGTTCTAATTTTCTTCCTTTTTTTTTTTTTTTTGCCAGTTAACTTGTTCAACACATTGTCTGCTTTCCTATCTACAAACTATTCACCACCCATTGATTTATTCCTGGATGCCGTGATCCAAACATTTCACCAGGAGAACTGCTTGTTTGTGAGAGGTGCTGTCACACACCTCGCTTGGGGACACCAGGAAGCGCAGCCAGGATGTGAAATTGGAATGCCAAGAACTCCTTTCCTTTGAAAAATTAACTGCTTTGTAGCAACAGTAATAATTGCATGGTATCATGCATTTCCTAATGCCAAATTGCAAGGATTTCAGCTGTTTTCACTTTTTTAGAGAAAGCTAGGGTTTTTTCCTTTCTTTTAATCAGAAACCTATCAAAAGCCATCTTTAATGGAAGCAAATTAGTCATTGTTTAGCTCTATTAATAAGCTATATCCTCAGGGTATACTCCAAAATATATTATAAAATACCCTATGCATGCTATATACCTGTTATAAGATGGAACATTTAATATCTACATTTGCAGATTGTTCTGTCAAGAAAAATGCATATGTTTGAGCAGTAACTTCTTCCCAATTCTATCTTATGACAGAAGAACAGTTTGGCCAAGAAATAAAAAGAAAATGTAACAGCAATCTTATGTTGTTCACTGTCTGAGTTCAGAAAGTTAACTGACAATAATAGCATGTTCAAGCAGTCTGACATGCCGGTAGTTTGCCAGAACAATAAACCTGTCTTGAACACACACAGAATACTAAAACCCATCAGAATCGCCTTCCAAAAAGGCAAACTCACTCTGCAACGTATTTGGGGATAACTGATACTACTTACAGGCTCCCGTTCCGTTTTATTAGAAGCCTATGAAGTACCATTTAGAACAAAACTCAGCACCAAAAATGCAAATATGCTCCCAAACATTCATTTGCTGAGTTTTGATCAGAACAGAGCAAGTTACAATTCAGTGCCACAGCAGGTGCTGACGTCCCTGGCTCTGCCCTGTCCTGCCATCGCCCCACATACCCCTCTCACCAGCAGGGCCATGTTCATCCCTTACATTAGCTACCCACCATATCATACATTTGAAAAACAAACCAGCACATCTTCCAAAGCACACATATACAGCACTGATGATACCTAAATATACATACATGGACATATAAACCTGCACTTTCCTGTTTTAAGCCCAATTTCTAAGATATTTTTATTCCAGAAAGACATTTTCTTACCCCTTCTGTACAGTCAGTTGCACTCCTTACAAACAGAAGACGCAGTCTATCTCAGGTGTATAAAANAAAAAAAAAAAAAAAAAAAGCAGGACAGGACATTTGATGAGAAAAGACATGGGACCTAAAACTTGTAGTATGAAACACATATGGAAAAGCTATCCTCTGTTAAGAAAAAGGGAAGGAAAGATTGTCGTCTTGTCACCTCTCCTTGTTTTCACACAGTGAAAAGAACACCATCAGCAAGAGCCAAATCAAAAGTATATATCCCATATGTTACTGCAAATCATCTGCTTAACTACTTTTGCCATAGACTTTTTGCATTAAGAAAGCATGAAAGACAAACCTGCTGGAAGGAGGGTTCAAGTGAATTTTGTTCCCTTGCATATCCTGCAGCAATCAGTCCAATCCCAAAACACATGCTTACAGAGTTTCTGTGACTTCTAAATTTCAGATGATGCTCAGAGGTCTCCTACATAGGTACTTTATCACAAAATCAGCTTATGTTTCAATATGACTTGAAATAATCACATTCAGCAGCATAACATTAGACATCAGAGACAGCCTGAAGTATTGCCCTAGCAGCACACCCTCAATATTTTTGGTACTGGCTGGGCATGTGCTCCCTTGAGCATCCAGGTGCCCCAGCAGGAGCAGGCACAACTGGACACTGGCCTCCAATGAGACACCAAAGGATATTCAACCCTTCTCTGGAGAAAAAAATCAGGAACGTGGGCCTCTCTCCCCTAGATATTTTGCAGGGGGATGCTGACGTGAGCCATGACCACAGAGTGTCAGCCCTCTCTGGGGCAGTCACCCGTGGAAGCAGAGCTGGAGATGAGAACAGGCTGCTCAAGAAGCTCTGTAATTGCATGCTAGTTAAATTGTAAGTCAGCAGCTCTACCATTAAACTGTAATAATATTACTGCGATGCAGAAAGCTCCATTCAGAGATGGAATTAAATAGTATGTTGCCAAACTATTCACATTGGCAAATAAATGAATTCTAGTTCAAATTCCGCTTCCCTTAATCATACCACAATATTACCACATGGTTAATCAGTGGCTTTTTAAATTAAATAAAAAAAAAGTTATTTAATGGACAAGATAGCAGGCTTTTAGAAGTTATATATATGCAGCTAGCTATTTATTATATAGCTCTGATCTCTCATCCATATAAATTGCTGCTGCAGTTGCTACCCACTTTAAAAAGCTTTTAACGCAAGTTCTTTAGACCAACACAAAGAAAGCAACTTTGACAAGACTTCACTGTTTCCTTAGGTTGAAAAGTCCCACATACAAGATGCATAAAGCTTTTTTCTTTTTTCATTTTTTTAAACAAACATAAATCACACGTAGAAGATGAAAGGAGAAGGATGCTACAGAAAAACTAAAAACAACAAAAAAGGCATGTTAAGTAAAAGAGGCAGTCACCAAAGAACACTTATTTAAGGCGAACGCTATAAACATGACTGTAGTGTTCAGTTGGTGAGCTCAGAATCATCTTTCACTTCAGCGAACTCCTAAGGCACTAACTCATTTTCTTACAGAGTATGCTTCTGGGTTTGGGTTTTTGCAGGGGGGCTGGATTTTCTCTGCTTTTGGCTTTTAAGGAGCAGGTGTTTGTTTTATTATTTAAATAACTGCTTGTTTGCGTGTAAAACATTTGAAATCTCGCTATTGAGACATGGTTCCATGTGAATGCATTTCTCTCTCTGGACTGCCAGGTAGTTACATTCAACTTTCAATAAGGAACTTTTGAGGAGGTTCTCGGTTTTTTTCCTGAAAGTGGATCCAGATAATTGGAAAAATTAAATACAATTTAACCAACATTTCAAAATGTTAGTTCAACTCTATATATTTACAGATTTTCACTACAGCCAAAAAGTTTGCTCACTAGACAAAAGATGTGTTGATATTTCTCCTCATTAAAAAAAAATTATTATACCAAGAACAAAAAAAATCACACCTTTAAAAAATTCCAACAAAAAAAAAACCCCAGTTCAAATCTACAGACTTTTAATAACAACAGAAACATTTTTGATTCCTACTAGATAATCTTTTTATGAGAGTACTAAATGAAGATGCTAAACATATCTATTAAAAATGAATTAAATCATTTTAAGAGTCCATTTATTATTAAGAACTGATTTAATTATATAACATTGAGATGATAAGATGTAGCTTAAAATGTTCAGGGGAAATAATTAAAAACCTTAAGTGTAGGACGCATTATAAACAATTTGAGCCACAACAAATAGAAAAATAGCCACATCATATACCTAACAAAATCTCAACCACCATTTAGCCAAATAAGGCATCAACTTTATTTTCATTACAAGATAGCAAAATGCATGCTCTGGACAATTACTATCTGGAGGAAGGAAGATGGAGTGATAACATTAATTCATGCTGCTGACAACTGAACTTGTAATTTGAAGTAGTGTTGCTTTGAGAAGATTGACATTCAAATAAAATTAAAATCAAAATAAAATAATTGAGATTTAGTACAGGTACCTGAAATATGTTATGAAGCTGACTATAACTCAAATGTATTTTGAAGGCCCCTTAAACCATTTCCAATTATACCTAGTGGAACTCCAGGTCGCTACATTTAGTACTACCTTGCCATAAAGGTACAGCTCAGGAAAGATGTGAAAAATGAGCTGATATGGAAATGCCATTATTGTTCTTTTCTTTAAAAAAAACGCGATTAATACCTGTTAATTGTATTACTAAGCAGCACTAGAACAATAACAGGATTAACCAATCTCCAAAAGACAAGGTACCAAAGTCGTAATTAATGAAAAACTCCAATGGAATTACGTTGGGCAAATACTGAAGAGCAGCTTTAACTGTTGTGCACCGGATCTCCCCCGCTTCCACCCAGGCGTGCCCCCCAGCCCCACCACAGCTCCAGCCCCACACGTCTGCACGGTCAGCGGGCATGGAGGAGGAGGAAGAGATCTTCAGAGTGCAAGTGACGGACACAGCCTCCCATCCTACAAACTGTGAATCTAACAGAAAGTAATTTAGCTGAGGCTGAGTGTTGCTCCTCCACACTTTTAAGGACAAATCCCTTTTTAAGGACTAGTTCCAACGGCAACAGACAACAAAGACATTTCCAGAAGCGTGTTCTCATTACCGCCGTGCTTCAAGCGAGCCAGGAAAGTCACTGCTGACCTTGAGCCAACAGAGAGGAGAAAGTCTTGTAAGGGAAAAACCATCTTAGCAAAATAACCCAGAGGAAGCTCTCCCAACCCCTTTGCAGTCTGTCCCTCCAGGCCTCTCCTGAAAAAGTAAAAGTTCTGCTCTAAATAAAGAAATTCTCCTGAAATTGGTTAAATGCACAATTAGGTTCTCTCTAGAAGAAAGCAATTCTCAATATACAAGTTAACTACAACGCCTTAAGCAACTCACCACATGGATTTCTTTATAGCAAAGAAAAAAAGATCAATTTACTAAAACTATTCAGTGTTCTAGTGAACCTGCTCTGAAATAGATTAATTTTAGTAATTTGCAGGAAAACGTCCTTCTTAGATTAGGATCTGTTATTTTAGGTTTTATTTCTTATTTAAAAAAAAATGAGATTAACTTGCATTTTCACACATCTATCACACAACCACACATCCAGATTAAATGCTCTACTGATGCCCTGATCAAGTTTTCACTGCAAAATGTTCAAGTTTTGGTGAAACTTTACCAAACTATTATGAGCTGTCAGGATAGGTATTTTTAAAACTATTTTCTTAATTACACCTAGACGTATTTTGTAAGTAGGCTCAGGTTGAAATGAGTAGCAGATTTGCCATGAATATGAGGAACATTTGTTTGCACACGTATTGTTCTTTGAACATTATACAATGAAAATGCTGCTGTGCAGAAAACAGAAGTAAATCGTAACTCACTAGACATGGGGCAACCGACAGCCATCGAATAAACAAAATCTACATTAAAACATGGCACTGAGATTAAAATCTTGTATGGAGCAACTTTTCCACATCAACAGGTTCCCAGATAGTTGTGATTCAGAGGCATTAACAAGTATGTTTATAAAATGAGATCATCAAAAGCTCTGCAAGTCTGAAGCAGCGTAACTGCTGAGGTGTGGCTGCAAGTCCAGAGCCCACAATGTGCGAGAGTGTTCCAACCCAGGCCAGCCAGCGCTCCCGCCCTGCTTGCCCATGGAGCACAGCCCGGAACAGGAAACGTGTGAATTTACAGTGTGGGACTTCATTCATACACCCTGTATAGCCATACCCACTGCACCCAACAGGGGACAGCCAGAGGCCTTACTTCAGATGTTTAACTTTGCGTACCTAAGTGAGGAGTCTCCTCACAAGCCCATCCCAAGACGTGCAGGCTGTCTCCCATACGGATATGGGCATACCCCTCTAGAGAGCAATTAGAATTATGCTATAAATAGAGTTATGTCATAATTAGAGTTATGTCATAAATAACTTGCTGGGGTACCTATGTCGTACTTTCAGCTATATAGAAATCCTCTGAGCCTCAATTAGGAGTCTAAAGATAGAAGCTCTGTACAACAGCATGAATATACTCTAATTTCACCCTCAACCTATGGAACACTCATTTCCCAAATAAATCAGAAAACGTCCCAAAATGCACCACCAGCTTTGCACATCCTAAGGAACAGAAATCCATAACCCAGAGAGCTTTTTGCCTCAGCAGTCCTTAATGCTTTTCACAGACATCGATTAAACCTGAATACTCAAAAATAGAACTATTTCCTGAGAGGCTGAAATGACTGAAGTCACTACATGAAAGCTTTCAAATACTTACATAGTCTCCCAAAATACGGTAAAATCATCCAGCTACTGTATTACATGACATTGCACAACTGTGAAAAACACGCCAAATGGCTGTAATCCACACTTAACAATTTGGGAAGTTCTTGTCCGAACTGCTGCCAGTTTTAGATTATGTACACATGATCAGGAATTTGGTTTGCTTTTTCCTTCTTCCTGGTTAAAAAAAAGGCTGCATTTCTTATTTCCAAACCACCACTACAGCAGCCACAAAGCTGTCACCTTATATTTTGTAATTAATCACTAATAAGAACAGAAACTTGTGAATCAAAAGGTCATTATGATAATGGTTCATGAAATACCTTGAAATTTCAAAAAAGAAAGCAAAACCAAAACAAGCTACATAAATACAGTGCTCTTTAACAAATCAGTTTGTGTTTTATTCTTGTAGAAAAATCCAAATATAAACATATAAAACAGCCAAGAAAGAGATACTGGTCTCTAGCATAACTTGGTGATAAATGGACATCTGTGGTAAATGCTGCTGTTTATAAACATGCTTTCCCGGGTTTTCTGCATTTGTTTCACCTCATTTGAACTACCAGAGCAATGGCAAACAAATCCCTTATTTGCATCAAAGTAAATGACGCGACTCTGTCCTGGTCCTTGTCACTTCACACAGATCATGATCTTTATCACCTCTTATCACTTCACCATTCATTCTTCAAACTGCAAATTAGACTGCAACACTCATTGTACTGTCAAGATAACAAATTGCAACATCTGCCCTTCCTTCATGCCCAGGATCAGTGGAAGGACCGGCCATCTGCACCAGGCTTCAGACAATAAAGTATATGGAGACTTATTATTCTTTACCACAACAAGTTCAACATTAAAATATTTTCTGTCTCATTTTTGAAGAGTTCAGCACTGCATCTTACTACATGTCAAGGATTATTTCAATAGTAACAAGTATTTCGATTATGCAGTAACATGTCACCTGCAAATTCAGTTTGAGGAGTGATCGGAACATTTTACTGATAAAAAAGTTTTTACTGATCAAAGAAATGCTCAGACACTGTGATGAAATCCTCAAGAGCCAACAGCCATGACTGCCTGCATATACCCCAGTCTCCACCAGTTATTTCACTGGTGCGAGGCAGTAACAGAGCGAGAAGGAGCAGGCTCACCTCTCGGAGCAATCCAGCCTTGTCCTATGGTCCAACCCTGGGCAGGAGTGTCCAGCAGACACCAGACTTGGCTCATCCGTGTACTCCATCATACATTTCTCATGAGCAAGACAACAAAACTCTTTCATTATGCTGGCAGCACACTGAGTTGGAGCTGTGTATGATCAAAACGTGAGCCTTTTACCCACACCTCCTCCTCAGACCATATTCTACAGCTGAGCAAAATCAAAGCTCTCCCATCATAATGAAGAAAAAACAACCAAAACCCCCAAAGTCTCTGCTCTCTGCCTGCCACCAGTGCCTTCTCTCTCCACCACCACTGATGCCTCTTGTATCTGAAGAAAAACCAAAACTTAGAGAAAGTAGATTTTAAAGGATTTCTCTGCTTCTCCCCCCTTTTTTGTAAAGTTATGTTGCTGCCAAAAATATTACAAAAAAGTTTTGCGTATCCACTGCCACTCATGGTGGGGGTAAGCCTGTCCTACAGTCTAGCAGACTTTCCAAAAATTATGCCCTGGGAGGTTTCAAATTCCTCTAAAATCTTTCAGAAAATCAGATTAAGATTAATACAATCTTGGAACACTTATCTGAATGCCTTCCTCATAAATGTACAGTTATATTTGCTGGGCATCTCATTCCTGTGTTACCACTTCTGACAGTGGGACATCCTTTCAAATCCCTTTAACTCTGTTCACTACGCTTAGAAAAGCAGTTTGCTAACGTTAATGATAATACTGTGCCACACTGAAACTTATTCTCTACTATGGTTTCATTTGGGAGACAAGGGGGGGGTAAAAATTCTGAAACAAGCTTAGGAATTTGCATCCAAAATCTGCTTGATTTAACACAGCCTCTCAAATCTGGGTTTCCTTTTTAAATAGTTTTAATATTTATTTATTTTAGGAGGAGCACTCAATTTACTTAGAACAAAGACATCTGTGTTGCTGTGCTTCTAAAACAAGGCTTGACTTATAAAATGTGATTAAAATTTCTAAGTGCTAAGAACTGCCCTTTGACTTTAAACTTTCTCATGCTTTTTTTTAAGATAGTCTGACACAAAGACTAGATTGTTAGAACGTTTTCTTTTGAAACCTTCTTATGTGTAAAGCACCATGGAGATCTTTTTTTCAGAGAGATGGCAAGAAGTGAAATTGTAAAAGAAAGAGAAAGGACTTTAAGGAAAAAAAAATATATAAAAATGATTGGGTTTGGAGGTTTTCGGGATTTTTGTGGTTTTTGTTTTATTTTGGTTTTGTATCGACTAGGTGAAAATGGAATTTAATCTCAGCAAGTCAACAGTTTTATCTTGAATCTACTTCAATTTCTGTACTAATCACACAAATCTAAACATCTGGACCAATTTGAGATCATGCACTATTATTTGGAGGTAAACTATTACCAAGCTTAATACCCATGGTGAGGGCGAAACCCCAAACACTCTGAGCACCAGCATGTAATAACATGCACACAAACAGGATTATCATCTCAAAAAAAAGTGAAAAAAAAAATTCTGAAGCGGCCTCCAAATATTCTCAATTGCAACTGCCTGTAAATGATACTGTTCTGCCACAGAACTTGTAGCGCAACACTGAAGAAATTCAGAGTTGTTAGGTTGGGGTCTGGCTTTTCCCCCACCCCCCACTCCTCTCCTTTCTGTCTTTGCATCTGAAAGACTTTCTATGCTTGAGAAACTTCAGTGCCTGAATGGATACAGTTAAGGTACGGGTCAAAATCAAAATAAGACCATTTCATACCTATCCTTTTTGACTAACAAGATCACAGAGGCAATTTTTAATTCTCACTTTTAGGCTTTCACTTTCACTGGAAGACAGCACTGAGGACAATCAATATAATTTAAAAATAGAAAATCAGTTTGCTATGTATTGCTCAGGCTAGTCCTGTTCTACAGTGGTTGTTTCTGCTTTTATACTTTAGTATATTCCATCTATGTAGATTTTCCATCTCATATCCACACAGTGCCAGGTAATGTCTCCTACCTTCTCCACTCACTGTTGGAAATGAGTTTCTGTATCAGTAAATTGCTGTAATCAAAGATGCCCCTATACATCCCAGGAATGATATATAACTGGAAAAAAAACCACACACACACACACACCCCCCTGCCCCCAAACCACGGAACTTTTAGCACCCTGTTGTCCTTTCTGCATTCTTTCTCACCCCAATCCTACTCTCTTGATGCCTTTGTAAATCAACCAATTTCCAACACTGTCTTTGCAGAAAGCATCTCTGATGTGTGAACACGCTAAGTTTTTGTCCGTCCCACACAGTATGAAATACATCAGCACAAAAGTACAGTAGTGCAAGTTTTAACTCACATACTCTAGACAGAATTGACCTTGGAAAAAACAGTCAGCTGTGCTCAACATTCCCTGTCCCCCCTCTTCCCATACTAAAACTACAATAAACATACCAACATATTCCTACCAAAACCATCTTACACGTTAGAGTAGCCCAATATCCAGTACCTTACTAGGTGTTCTTTTCAAGCCTGGATTTTCATCTGCAAAAATAATCTAAGAATGGGAAAACTCTCCCATGAACTTATCTCAGATCAGCAAGACCCATCTCTCCCCTTCCCCTTTCTCCCAGCGAGGTGGTTCAATACAAGCCCCACCCTGGCAGCCAGACAATAAAGCTGCAAATAACTTATTCTGATCAAAGCCCCATCTGCTTGGCAGCAGCAATTCAACTGCACTTGTGGTTTTTGTATGGCTGCAGCTTCTGAATTGAATGATCCTTTCATTTAGATGGAAGTTTAAACAAAATATGGTAATTAGCATCAACCACTGTGGCTTTCATGGCTACTGTCTACAAAGACATCTCTAATAAAAGGACTTTCCTGCTTTTCCATCTAATTACACAACATTGTTGAACAATACAATTTAAATTTAAATCAGGCAGCTCTTTTTCTTTACGTCAGTTAACAGACTTCCTGCCTTACACTACCTAGAGGATGGCAGAGGCTAAGATTAAAAAGAATTCCACCTCAAAACCAGCTCACTGAATTTTGTTTCATCTTCCACTGAGGAATATGGCTGAGGGTGGTATCATTCATCACTAATCTTGCTGGTATAAACTCACCTATCTATCTTTTGAAAGGAAAGCAGGATTTAGCTTTATACCATGGTAGGGTGAAAAATCAGACATTCTGTAGCACTGCAGTTTTATGACATAATAAAAGATGCCAGTGCGCAATGATAAATGTTTTTAATGAGACATCCACAATGCTGTAGTCAATAAAAATATTTATAGGCACAATAAAGCGATATAAACAAGATGAAAATTAGTTTATTTTAACCACTACCAGTTTTTTGTTTAGGTTCTATAATCCCTTGTTACAATAAAAATCAATAGCGGAAAATTCAATCTTACAAAAAAAGAGTGTTTTTGGCAAATGATATTTTACAGACACACAATTGCTTACTGGGCTGGACGCAGCTGACCTTACGGAGAAGCCAACGTGGGCCTGAAGTAGCCCTTGGGCTGAAAGGGAAACCCCTGGGGTGTAACAGCAGGTGCTGCAGAAAAAAGCCAATGGCTCAGTGTCAAGCACTTAGTAAACATTAGCCCACAAAAACTGATTGAATGCAAAGACTTAATCTGGCCCCATCATTGCTGATAGGCAGGAATAAAATACTGTTCTAAAGCCTCTGGCTGGGGCAGGGATTTGGACACCTGAATTCCCTTAGGCTGCTCTGACAACTCCAATCTAAAGATTTATTCTAAAGCCTTTTCTTACCACCTTCTCCCTGCCAAACAAAACAAAACAAAAAGAGCAGAGAGACAAAATATATCTGAAGGAGCCATGTATTTCAGTAGTATGAGTTATAATTTGAGGGAACAGTTTTACTGTGTATATAACAAGTCTGACATGTTTGTGAAACTCATTTTTAGCAATATAATTGGAAGAGAAAGCTCCAGACGGGTAAGCGGCATCCTCCATTAGTTCCAAAACAACGAGAGTAACACAAGGCACCAAAAGAGAAAAACTTTCTATTTAAGTCACATCGTCTACTGTACATTCCCCAAACAGCTAAATCCTGAACAGACTGGGAACTGGAGTACAGACAGACAGCATTCCTCACTTACATCCTGTTACAGAGCTGAACAGTAAAACAGAGCAAGTTAAAATAGAAACTGTGTTCAGTCCAACTCCACAGTCCCAGCTTTTGATCACCGTTCCAAGGAAGTGGTCCCCCACCCAGACACCTTGGAAGCCCATCTTGTCCCACTCTGCAGTACAGCTACTCTCAGCAAGCAATTATTTCCTTCTCTTCTTAGCCTGAGCTATTATTGCCCCTGCTCCCCATCCCAAGAGCAGGAGGCTCCTCCTCCAGGTCTGTTGCCCAGGAAGACAGTGTGTGGACTTCTCTCACCTGGCACTTAACGAGCAACTCATCTACCAACCCACCTAACTAGCAAGGAAACACAATGGAACAGAAGCACTCCCCTGCCTTCCAGGGAAAAAAACCTCAAAACAACAACAACAAAAACCCAAAACCATGTTCACAGTTTTGGAGAGAAGTGGCAAAAACGGATACCGAAAATACTACTTGTCAGGAAACTGCTTGAGAGACATTCAGTTGTCCCCTAAGCAAGGAGAGCTTACAGCAGTCTTAAAACGTGCAGCAGACAAAAATAGGAATTCTTGCCATAAATTACTGCTGCCTTCAGAATTATTTTGCCTGTGTCTTCTTGATAATATATCAAGGCCCATTTAGAAATAGTCAATACAAGATTCATGAATGATTAATAAGCTTTTATATTACGTGATACTGATGGTTATCTCCACATTGGGGGAAAACATTTTACACAAGCTACAATATGACATCCAATACCCATAAGGCTCTGAAACAGCAGAGGCTTTTCAGTTCCCCTTAAACATCTGGGAGAATTCTGTAATTTCTTTGTATCTATTTCCCTCACATAACAGAACCTTCTGCATGGCACCTTTGTGTTTGACAGGGAGAACCTAGAGGTTTGCGTCTGGGTATAGTTTCCAAAGGTATGTTTAAAGTTAAACATTTTGTTTAACTTGTGATCCAAATACATCTTTGAATCAAAAAAAAAAATCATTAAAAAGCAATCTCCTAAGGTTGTATGTCTTGGCAGGAACACTGCCAATATTGTGTCTTTAATTGTTGCAAGTAGAAAACTGCATTAACTTGAAAATTGTGTCTCATGTGCACCTTACCAAAAAACGACCTTCTGCGCAGAGGAAGGTATTTGCCAGTTGCACAGCTACTGTCATGCTAGGATAAATCACAAAGGATTTCATTCTGTACAGCAATTTTGTTTGGTATTTAACTCAAACCTTTCAGCAAAGAGTATTTGCTAAACTGACAACATCACTTCTAAGCAAAACTGAAATATCCCCAAAAAAGGAAAACCACCCACACTGCTGTGGCCACAGCCATACAAGCTCATAGCTCCGGCACAAGCAGAAACACACACAGACGCCACGCAACAGCTTCCACACACCCAGGGAGACCAACACATCCCTCGGGAGGGATTCCCAGAGTGAGACTGGTACCACTGGTCCTGCTCCAGCACGACCAACTCTACCTGTGCTGGTGCAGCAGCACTGCCTGCACATCCCAGCGGCTGCTCTTGGGCATCAGGGCTGTTGCTCCGACTGGACTGGGAAGTCTGGGAAATCAAGAACCACTTTTTCCTAGAGAGCTCTATCATTACCAGAGATACGTATAAAATTTAATACAAATTCGCTAGTCATGTTGCTGTGTAACTGCCTTTTTAGTTTTTCTTTTTCTATCAGAACAGAATGTCAAGCAAAGAAAATATTCATCTCCTCAGAACTTAGCAAGCTGCTCCAACAAGCTCTGACGACAACTGCACCGGTAGCTTTGCAGAAAATGGCAGTGATGCAGCATTGAAGGGGATAGCCAGTCTCCATCAGACTAAAAGCATTACAATTAGACACCTTCAGTTCCAGCAATGACAACCTTAATGAATGTCGGTTGATATTCCTATCATTATCAATGCAGATGAGTGACCCATAGCGCTGATGGTGAAATTTTAAACACTAAAAAGGCATCAGATACGGATTGAATGGCACCATGTTAAAAAGAAATATTTTCCTTCCATAAAAAACCAGAATGCCTTTTTGTACTTTAAAAGGCACAAAAAAATTAAATAGGAAAATGAAGGTGTGGAATGCAGATTTTTTTTATGGAAAGTGGCCCTCAAAAAACAAGACACATATGGAGTTCACATTAGCAGGCCTGGGACTGAGTGAGTCCTGAAGACCTACAGGTAATCATTCTATAGTATTTGTCCTCTTGAAAACACCTTCTGGAACCAACTGAGCATGCCAGCTGCTTAGCAACATCTCAGTTCTCAGGTCTTGGTCTTCACATCATTGGGAAAAAGAGGGTCTGATCCTTAGGGAAGAGATTCTCGTCCAATCGAGTTTCTGGTGACAAGCCTCCAGGATAGATTTGTACCCACCATAGCCATGTGCATGTATTCAAGAGTCTTTCAAACAGAGAAAGCTGTACTTTACAATTAGTATTTTTGAAATGTGTTCCCCCCCACCTCAGATAAAGGTAACAGCCTATCTAATGTCAATCTCCTCCTGACAGCCCAACTATACCAGCCATCAATACACTCTCATCTACAACAGTCTGTGAGGTGACCCCCCAGAAATTTCAGGCAGCAGCTCTCATGGGAAAGGATGAACACACATGCTGTAATAGGACTGCACAGAAGATACTTGTCTAGGGTACCATGTTTACATGAAATGTAGTTGCAATTCTGCAAAGCCATTATTACGATTATTTTTTGTACACTTCTTGTATTTATGTTGATTATTCCAACCCTGCCTCTCATTTGTCTCTTCTTATGTTACATCTTAGCAAGCTCAACCAGCTGACCTGCAGAAGTTCCTTCCAACGTCAATTATTCTACGATTCCATAAACTTTTGTACTGCAAGTTCTCTGGTGAAAAAGCACATTGTACAAAGACGAAACCAAAACCTATGTTTTATTTCACACTATAAAACCAATAATACTGGGTATGGTTATGAATATGTAGAATTATTAGTGGAAATGTTAACAGGTTTCCAAATACGTCGATACACAAACGAGAAGCCAGCTGCCACTTTCCTAAGCAGAAAAGCACTCTCAGACTCAGTTTGCCTTTGTTTGCATTAACATCTACGTTGTTACAGCCCAGCAGGTCTCCTGTGCTTGTTCTAATGTTCCTATGAAGCTTGGCAGGCCAAAATGGATTAGCACAGGTAGGACAAACAGGCAGCATTTCAATTTGATCATGGGATGATAAATTTGTTTCTTGTAAAATGTCATTAAAATATCTTACAGGAAGATCTATTATTGATCCTAAAGCATAAACATCACATTCTCATCCACATCCAGCTCTAGCCAATGCCAGGGTCACGTTATCATCTATAACACTCATCCGAAAGTGCATTACTGTGTGGTCTTCTCACCTTTGAAATGTCTAGCAACATTGGCAGAAAGATATTTCAGCAGTGAATTTAAAGGATTACTACAGTTTTTCCAGAACTGAAGTCACTCGCCTTTGGCCTGATGCCTTATAACACAGTATAGGCATACAGTAATCCTTCAGAAAAGCACTGCCTGTCATGTCTTATTATTTAAATATTGAATGGCAGATAAGTGTCCCACTTAAAAGAGACAGTGCTTAATCTGTAAACACTTCAAAGGGATCTCTAATGACTTGGTTTTAACTCATCTTTCTTCATTTTAACTGCAGCTTTGATGTTCTCCCTAATCTTCACCTAAACCTCCGCTCAAGAACAGATAATCACAAGAGAGTTTTTGAGAATATAACATGTACAACTGACATATCAAATAAAAGTCACAAGTAGGTTAGACCTGGCAATCTATTTTACCTGAGGAGTAAATGAGGCCCCTGAGTACCACACATACTGCTGATATGCTCCTCACCTGTGGGAGCGAGGCCACATCAACACCCCAAGAGGAGAAAAGGAAGAAGTTGCCTGGTGTTGGGCCACACCTGGTGATGGCAATGTAACCTGCAGGCAAGGGAAGTGTTCGTAGATGCTACTGACAAATGTCTCACCCTCATAATTGTGACTTTGTGAACTTGTCCCACGCTGGTATTTGTGTTTCCTTGAGAACCTATCCATGTTACTCCCCTGAGAGATTTACATCAACAGTCTATGCACATAATGGGCATTTCTAGCAGACTAAGGGTTTGTTGTTTTTTTAAGTGCAAAGGAAACCCCAAGTAATCTAGTTTTCATAATGTCATGGACATAAAAAGAGAATTACTTTTATTCCAAAGGTATTCCTTATAACCTGATGCTACTGCAGTTCTATGTGGAATGGAAAATTAGTGATGGTTTCTTACTCTTCAGAGAAGCTACTCACCAGTGTAGATACATTTAATAAATGTTATTTCTACTCTGTAAAAACTAACACACATACGCTAAAACTCTAAGACTAAATACTAATAAGTAGTAGTACTATTAACTACTGATGACTAAGACTCTATGTAACAGGATAATATTCTAAAACATTACCATAAAGTTTCTTCTTAAGGAAACAGGTTTCATGTTTGTAACCAAGTGTGAGTTTCAGAGATGAAGGACTCAGTGGCTGCTCTTTCCAAAGAGATGAGTCGAAAGGGCAGAGCAAAAGACCAGCTGAACTGAGCTCCTGCTTTGCCTCTGACAGTGATCTTTCAGTGAATCCTACATATTCTTTAACATCTGTGCGAGTGCCGACAATCCCAATTTCTCAAATGCTTAGAAAGCATAGCACTCCTTGCAGAGGCATTAACCAGTTTCTTTTTCTGCCACTTAGTCTTAAGCAGTTTTTTCAGACCTCAGAAATGTAAACACTTTCATAGTCTGCATGCAAACTGATACCAGTTACAGCCCAGATAAGAGCGTGAAACCTAGAGTAGCTACACAAGAGAAGATACCAAGGAAAGGATATCACTCCGCTGGTTAGTTCAGAAAGGCAAACATAGGATTTACCTCCGTGACAGCTCCAGCAGTAAAACAAATGGCATGCCAGCACAATCAGAGTATGATTAAAAGCAGGTTACACAGCCACCTACACACTGAAAACATGCTGTTAGTAAAATGTTCTATATCAGCCAACCTCCGAGTATAGGATAGAAAAGTCTAAAAATAGTTTCAAAGCAGCGAGACATCCAAGTCAGTGCAAGAGTCATGTAATTATTTTTTTAATTTGATGTTTCATGCATACGTAAGCCCTGTGTCAAGTCCCACAGCCCCGTAACACTGGTGTTCTCCTACCATCTCCAGTGAGTGGATTATAATGCCTCCACTAACTAGAGAGGTCCCTTGTTTTGTTGCCCAGGAATTCAGATGGCTTTTGAAAGTAGTGGCAATAAATTAGCAAAACCTTAAACAAAAAAACCCAACTCAGTATTTAAATAATATTTTTCTATCTAAAAATTGAATGAAAGAAACCCCCCTCCTTCATGCAAGCAGAATGCACATCAAGACCTAGAAGACAAATTCTTGAAAGAGGTAAAGACCATTATTGATCATCTGCCCCATCTGCTATAGAAAAATGAAATCTATTGATGGTAAGTAGGGTACAAAACATAGATTGTAATACTTATTAAGGCTCCGTGAAGCTGTACAAGCTCTTGCCTTCCCCCTCCACACCCCTGAATATGCAGCAGTAACTATGAAATATGGAGCGTTATGTTAAGGCACCTGGAATACCAACTGCCCCACTCGTTGCTGACACGCTGGGTAAAATCTGTGCCACAGCAATGCAAAGGATTCCCATGTTAAATAGAAAATCATCAGAAAAGAATTGTGTTACAAGATTTCTGCATTTTCACTTGTATGGTTTATTTCTGCAATTTAAAAACAATCTATGGTTCCAAAGTAGTTGAGGCTGTAAGTGAATGAAAATAATACAGAGGAAAATTGATTGCATCATTTCCTTTTCTCTAACAATTTCTGTCTCTGATGCTGTACAGGCTACGTGAACTACAGTTCTCTCATAGAGATGCAAGTTATATAAGATTCCCATAACAAACATTAAAATATACCTTGATTCTGATGGTTTGAGATGTTAATTTCTGTTTCTACTCTCACTTCACCATCTGACTCTAAATTTTCATGTGGGAGCATCAAACTAAAGAAGACCAAATACATATGAAATTTATCATGGAAGAGACTCCCAAACCATCATAAAATAAACAGCAAATTTTCACAGCAAAGGACTCAAATGATTTGCCAGCCAGAAACGATTTCGTGAAATGACTTGTGAATAGCAAACAAAACCCAAACCAAAGCAAGTTCTCCACAATCTGTTTGAGAGCAATGGGTAAAAAGAAAGATAAAAAAGCCACAACTCATTCACTAATTCACAATTACTAATTTATTCACTGAGTTACAACAGCATTTTACTCTGAAAAGCAAATACTGGTAGTTCCCATCATACAGATTTCAAATATAGCATTCCAAGCAGATGGCTGTAGGAGTTTGGGTCATTTTCTTGTTTACTACTCGCTTGTTGTTTTTAAATTTGGGCCAATTACTACCCAAGCACAAAAGTACAACTAAATAAGGGGGGTTCAGCTGTGTATTTGCAGTCTGTGCCAGTAACAGTGCAGGTATTTATGCAACCTACTAATAAGACACAAGCCATTTTGATGGGCGAAACACCTGCTCAAACAATATTTTTACCAGTGCAGGAATCATAGAACATGCAGCTACACAGGAATGCTACACAAGAAAATACATGGAGGTTATTCAGATCAGGTCGTGAGTAACATGAATCGCAAGGTCCTGCTATGAAATTGGGAACCAGTTTAAGGTCGTTATTTTGGATAAAATAAGAGGAGGAAGTCAGGGGGAAATTGGGTTCAGCTGAGACTAGGCAAAATGTGATTGGATTTTTTTATATTCATTTTGTATCTTAACAATAAAATAAGATACCCTGCTTTGTGGACTCTGCCCCCCAGCACAGACAGACCTTCGGATTGCAAACCTCAGAGAACTTAATTTCTACTTGTTTGCCTATGAATATCTACAAACTTCGGGTGAATAAAAAGCTGTTTCTTTTTAATTATAACTTAAGAGACTGCTTGGAGATTTTCAATTCATCCATTTTCCATATCACTGAATGTGGCTGGGGATATCAGAGTCACCTTGTGCAAGTTCTGAAGGTGAAAAAGCCACAAAGGGAAGAAAACCAGTTCTGTCAGCATCAGGGTACGATCAATAGCATCCCAGATTAGACAGCCAGAACCACAGCATATCATTCACAATTTTTTAAGGAAACATTTTAAATTGAATTCTTAAATAATTTAAAGATATCTACCTCATGTAAAAAAAGAGGCTATTAAGGAAGCACTTTACAAGAGACCCACAACTTTTATCACCTTCAGCTGAACTGAGCTGAACTGAGACTAAACTTTCAACATTCATATAAACAAATTAAAAAGTCCATAGCATAAAGCCAAAGACTTGCAAGATTCCTTTAAAAATATATTTAAATAAATAAATGATGTCATGTAACTACATACCCAGAATGTTTAACTTCACCATGCACTGTCAAAAAAAGGAAAAGCTCGCTGTTGGCACAATTGCTGAATGGAGTTAATTTGTTTTCCCTTTCCATTGACTGTTTCATACAGTCACATTTCCTGAGTAATTTTAGAAAAGCTAATTTCCAGTGGGACTCAAGTGCATCGATATTTACAGAATCCTTCCTTTCTGTTAATATTAGTTAAAATTAAGGCTGAAGCAACATGCTCTTGTATTGCTGTGTTCACTAAAAAGCAAAAAAGACATCAGATACTAAATTGAATTCAAGACAAGCAGACCATCCATCACACACATGGTTAATTTTGAATTTTCTTAATTTTTCAGTAGAAAACACCAGAGGGTTGTATGCTATCATAACTTAATAAAAATTGAATAATTTTTATGCATTACTTCAAAACTATCCTACAGAATGTAATAGGCTTCTGTTGCATGAATGCATTTTTCAGAAAAATTTAAAATTTCTAGAGCACTTCTTCTAAATTCATAAGACATTCCTACTAAATGTCAACCCCATTATAATGATTTCATTAAAAAAAATATTCCTGTAAGACTTTTCTGAAAGAAACCTGTGTCAGAATTAGTTTCCCATGGCATCGCTCATCATCTGACACACAATGAATCAACCCATGAGGATAAAGGAAACTGAGAACATGCCTTACCACCTAAGTACAAACATTAAGAGTGCACAAATTTGTATTGAGGGACATACACATTAGTAGTTTTAATATTTCAAGTATTATTTAATTTTGTGGTATCTCCTGTTAACTACGGGAAAAATTCATAGTAACACCATATGTTTACCATAAATTTATTCCTCTAAAATAAGTCCTCTCAGAAAGCAAGAAACCCAGTGATTGCACGAACCGTTCATAATTATATACCTCTTTAAGTGGATAAAGAAGAGCATGTGGCCATTATTTGTTCTAGGGGTGCTTTAAAGGTGCTGTCAATCACAGCCACTGCAATTATGCATTTACAGCAGTTAGATTTCCCAAGTAATTTAACATGAAGAATTAAAACTCTTTCAGGAAGAATTTGTATTTATCCTCCATGTCTGCAAAAGTACTATTGAAAACAATCTTAAACTTAGATTTGTCCCCAGTGTTAAAATCCAATTAATATGTGGTTCCTAAGCATAAAAGGCTATTAAGACAGGTGTCAGAAAAAGAAACAACAACACATTGCTTCCTTTGAGTTTCTTCTGCATGGAAAATTCTGCAAGCAGCTCAGCGCTGAGTAAACCAGGAGGTGCAGCTGGAACCAGTCCACGCTCTGCTTTAGTAACAGAAAAATTACTGAAGTGTTGGCCCTTTTTTCAGATAAACATCTGGACAAACTGGCCAATGAGATTAACTTGGAAGTCATTATTCACCACTACAGACCCTACTTTGTTTGATGGAGAAAAGCATTATAAATAAGCAAGAAGCTATGTGGCATGTCCTATCTGATCGCCAGGCTGGTGTTAATGATCACCAAACCATCCACCCGGCCAGTCCAGGAATAGCATCTGAACACACACAGCTACTTACAGCTCGGTATTTTAGCCCGCCAGTTCGATTTCAGCTGCAGGGCTGCTCTGTGTTTTCATTTCTTACTAACATCTTGAGCAACTCAATTCCTGCAGCACAACATGTGACTGCCTGTCACAAAAACTACTGGCCATGAAACAAAATAAAGAGTTTGTAGACAAAAAAAGAACTTTTATTTTTCCTTACTTTAAGAACTCCTACCTTCCCCTCACCTATTTCTTTATTTTCTTTCCTTGGTTTATATATGTTATGACTTGAACTACAACTAAAACTTTCTGGGAAGAAATGTTTGCAAACCCTGTAAGGGATTAAAAAAATCTTCTTACATATTATTAAGACAAAACTCTGTAACTCCGAAAACTTTCCATTAAACATATATATTTTCTCCTATGGCACATGACCAGTCCATGGTAGCATTCCATCAGTGAGCAGCATGCAGCCAAACACAACAGCATGTGGACAGCTAATTCACTAGCCAGTCATGCTGGAGCCATTGCTGCAGTGATCTGTAGGTGTACCATGCTGGAAAGGGGATGAGCAATTAAGATGATTTGCTTTAATGAAGATGGTTACATTTTTGCTACTTTACCACCCTGCAATATTACAACCACTGAAAGAATGTAATGAAGAAATACCAACTAACAAGCTCTGCCTCAGTACACCCAAAACACCTTCTGCTCCACAAATCTTCATCTGAGTGAGTCGAGCTTCAGCTTTGTCTTAATGTCCCTCCAACCTGCCCAGTCTGGGTCTGCAGGCTATCCCTCCCTGTGCGTTCTTGGCTTGGGTGTCCCAGCCACCTCTGCAGCCTGTCAACAAGAAGGTGGGAAGACTCTTGTGGTGTACCCCCGGCAGGAGGCTGACAGCTCTCCCTGGCTCTCCACTGTCTGGATCAGACTAGCAGGGAGGTGTGAATGCCCACAGCTTGTCTGGGGCCTGGATAAAGCTCATGAATTAACCCTTTCCTCCCCTCTTTCTTTTTAAGTTCAGCGAGCAGAACCTACACTCTGCTAAATATACAGATAAAATAAACCACAGCTGGTGAGGAGCATCACCTGTGTTTCCAGCCACAGGACAAAATGACTTCTCACAGAAGGTGAAGATACACATGGACATAACTGGCTGTAGGATAAAACTGCTTGTAAATCCTTAGGGTGTCTCAGACTAGAGCAATCAATAAGAATTAAGCTGTAGTTTACAGGAATTTAATTGTTCCTGTTGATTGTATCTCAGTCCACTGAAAGTTCACACCAAGGGTAGCTAAGGTGGTTTAACATATAGTAAACTGCACATCAAAATGTTCGGGTAGAAATCCCAGGGAAGTGTCTATTTCCTCTCCTTTTAAAAAAAATATTTTAAAAAAGTGAAAGAATGTCAGAAGTTGTTCAGGAAAAACTATATATTAAAAAGAACATTTTTTTAACCTGTTTCATGTGTTTGCATATATTTAAATTTTCAAAATATTTGCTATCAGAAAAATTTCTACCACAAAGACATTTCCTTCTAGGAATAAGAGCTCATCCTTTATGAAACTCTTTACTGATCTGAATATTGCTGTAGGATTTCCGTAGAGTGGCAATACACGCTCTGATAACAAATGTAAAGGGAGCGAGAACACTGCTCATAACCTAAAACTGCTTGGTTTAGTCTTTTTGGGGATCAATACACATTAGAAAAAGAGAGCAGTACTGTTTTCTCCAAGACCCAATATGCTCTCAAAAGTTTCCTGACTGCTCTCTTTACCACTAAAAAAGTGAATTTTAAAATTTAAACATGCAGTGCAAATTAAATGACCAGTTTACAGGGTTTTGTTTGTTTTTCTTAACCGTCATCTTCTGATTTGCTGACAAGTTCTGGATGATGCAGTACTACCAAATCCAAGTGTTCAAAGATGATGAGTCAGGCCACGAATTCCATAAGATCTCGTAGAGACACAGCCACGTTGGACTTTTTATTTTATTTTCTATCATCTGTTTTCTAATTAATGTTAAGGTCCATAAACTCTTATTAGCCTGGAGCTTTCTTTTGTTTTCCAGAAAAGTATGTAAATTATTGAGGCTTGCAAGCAAACAAATGAGCTATGAATTGCCAATATTGTGTTAAGGGGAAATCACTGAAGTGAAGAAACTGTCAAGACTGTGCCAATATACGAAATAAAGACATTACAAGCAGAGAAAAAAGTAAACCTTTGTCTATTATAAACTAGTCTTGAAGTCTCACTCAGCAATTTAAAAAAAATCAGGTTTAATATTTTACATCTGACTCAGACACATTGAGAGCTAGGATTTGCACAGTGCTCTCTATAGGTTTCTTTACTTATTATAACTCCTAGAATGTAATGGCATCTAGCAAAATCAGTGGGAATTCTGTCTCTGATTTCAAGCTTCAAGATTTGCTATTGGTGTATAGTTAAAAAATGAAAGTGCTACTATCATCCCAGCTTTTAGACAGATTTAAAAAACAAAACCAAAACCAAACCAAAAAAAACCCCTACCACAATCCACCTTTCCCAGATTTTGTAGGCTTACAAAATATCTTGAAACTCTATATTAGGTGGTTGTTTTTAGGTGGTGTTTTGTTGTTTTTGTGGGTTGGTTTTGGTTTTGGTTTTCTGGGGTTTTTTTTGGGGGCGGGTGGGGGGACTGGAGGCATATTAAAGAATATCTAAATGTGTTGCTCATAAGTAATGGCTTCTATTAAAAAAAATAAAACAATACCCATCATCTATGGATATTTTCTTAAAAGCGAGAGGACCACATTAATTACTGCTGCAACACATAATCCTTGTTTGCCCACTGCAAAATCTGTTCTCTCACAGGGATCAGAACATGGGATCAGAGTCTAAGTTACTTGAAGTGAGCCCACTAATATGACGGCCCATGCCAGTATGTACCCAGCCGAGAATGCATCTCTTAAATGAACTGCGCTATGCCTAATGAATTTGTCAGAATGAGATGCCTCAGCGTAGCAACAAACCAGTCTCTCTCGAAGGGGCCTGCAATCAATTAATTCACCACGGAGCCTTCAGGGGACTCCCCATCTGCCCGGACTCATTACCAGTGGAAGCAGCAAAGCGAGCCTTTTACCCAAGTACCTTATGGTGCCTGTTTAAAAAGGATGAAATGGCAGAAGATGCAAGAACCTAGCTCAATTCAGTTCGAGAGAAAAGATTCGGATCTAGTGAGTAACAGGAAGAGTTTCTGCAATGTACTGACTAGGCTGGCAAGCTCTGATGTAATTAGAGTGAGGAACAACTGCAGCAAACTGCTGGCATATGCTGAGTTCACTGGTGCCCATATTGCTTAATGGGCCATCACCAGCACCGGTGGGGTTCTCCTGTTTGTTTTCAAGACAGACAACAATGCTGGAAAAATTAAAGACCTTTAACAGCAAGGAGCTAAAATAAGTGAATACAGGAGAAAGAAAATGTATTCATTAAAAGTAACAAATTAGCGCAAAAGAGCCTCAGATTCAGGCCAAACTGAGCAGATTTCAATAAAAGGAGTCGAAGGTGCTTAGTCGTTTAAGTACTCTGGTCTATAGTTCAGTATTGGTTTAGTTTCTTTGCTGAAAGAGTGACATAAAGAAGCTAAAACCGGCTAGCATGTGCCGAGAATCCAAACCAAAACCAATCACCCCAAACCACCCAAATCTCAAACACAGCTCTTCACATTTTACCCTTAGAAATGCAAATACGCATTGTCCCTGCTAACAGGTGGGAACCAGCGAGGCAGCAGAGGTGTTCCGGATGAGCAGTCGCCTTTATGCGCTTCTCGCGACAGCCTCAGGAAAAGTGTCACACATTGAGGAAAAAAAAAAAGATCAAACACTCTTCAAAGCTGACTATAAGATTTCAAAATGCAAAGCCAGTGACGAGGCTGAAAAGTAGCAAGGGCATCAGTGGAACAGGACACTGCCATTGGCATAACTTGTAACGCTGCGAGTTAATGTATGTGAGTTTGGGCACATACACAACTTTAATTTTCAAGACTCCCCTTTCAGCAATGCTAGGTTCACCTGTTACTTTCAAATGACACTTGATTATTCTATCATGCTGATAAACATTGGAAGTAACTTCACAGAAGCAATGGGACAAGTGACCCAAGAGACTTCTTAGATTGGTACAGATTTTCTGCACTTTATGATCACCACAGTGAGACAGGACAAAGTTATTTCTGTTTCACAGATGGGATATCTACTGGCATAAAACACAAAAACCCAGCAGAACTGGGACAAACATTCTGGTAAACATGTCCATCAGGCAGGCAGAGACACACAGAACACATGGAGGTATCTCTGGGTTGTAGGTACCTACAAGATGAGCAAGCAGTTGTGCATGTAGGTACCTGTATGTATGAGCTGACCTAAGAACCTTGTCCTAGTTTCCCAATATCACACAGAACATACCTGCACTGTGCAATAAAGAACAGCAAAAAGACACTAGAGCTACAAGTAACGTGTCAAAGCAGCACCGTCACACCAGCAAAGCTCAGTTAAGTCCCACACAATGGCACTGAGGTTACCTTGTCTTTCAAGGAATGAAAACTAGAATCTTTGTATGGCCCCATTGCTCTGTGTGGACCTCAGAGATACTCACAGCTAGCTCTATCCTTTCTACAATGCTGAGTGCAGTACAATAGAAAAAGGACCAAAAGTATTTGATGGATCACCAAATCAGGTTTGCAGGTATCAAATTCCAGACTAGGACTCCGAGCAGAGGTTCCTCCACTCCTTCAGGCTACGTTCACCAGCTAGTTTGGTAATCTGGGCAAACTGAAATCCTGCCTGGCAGTGTAAACGAACACATTTTTGTCTTAAACTCCACAACATTAAATTAATCCTGTCCTGGGGCAGGCCCTGTTTCCCATGATTCTGCTATTGCTTGAGATTGCTGCCTACTCTGTTCCCAATGTGCCCCAGTGGCATTCAGATGACATCCTCATCTCTGTGCATTAACCACCTTAAATATATTAAACTGTTCAAGTTTTTTCTTCCAGAAACAGTCAGTTACCAATATGGAATATACCAATCATCGATATGGTAACAAAATACCAATGTTTATGTAAAAAAAAAGTTTTAACTTCATTTAATCCACACTATCCCTTTCAAAATCTTCCAGGAAGGGACTAAACATTAAGTGAAACCCCTGTCCAAGTTTAGTCTGCAACATTTCCCTATGTCACCATTGTTAAGAGGGCCCAGCTCACAAAATCTGCTTGCGTTACTGTAAACAACCTCAACTGGATGGTGCTCGGCCGCAGAACAGATGCTTTAAAAGGATACTGAAATAGAAACCCAAGCCAGATACATCTGACTCAGATCTGAGAGACTGGGGCTTACAGCACATCTTTCTCATTTGCTTTGCTCCTTCCTATATCAGCCATTGGAAAGTACTGAGTCATTCTCTGCTCTGGAAATTAATTATCCACAACTTGGTTCTAACAGGACTCATAGATAATTCATCTCTTGACAGTGAAATAGACATTGCAAGGAAAAGAAAGACACCCCAAGGTCAAATATTGCTTGGTGTTGGTGATTCACCCAGCTCCGTGCAATACTGCTCTGCTGCTTTCTGCTTCCTTGGCTAGATTCAAGAGACATGACTAGGTCAAGGGAAAAATTTTCACATTAAAGGGACAACAATATAGCTTCTAAATTATTTGAGAACTGTGCAGTTGGGGAATTGACATTTTAAAAGGTTATTGATTGCATAATTAACATAGATAATCCATAAAATTTAGTTAACATTTATGTAGAAATTAAATAGAATATGAAATCTGACTGTGAACATCTGACAAATATTTCCACTAGGAATCCAAAGACAGATTTGAAGAGAGATGCTTTCCTACAATCCTAAAACATGTAATAAATTTGAGGAAAAACCTCTGCTAGACCTATTTAGTAAACTGATCTTTCTGCAAACTGTTTTTACCAACTAATAAATTCCTTAGACACCACCCAAAGCAAGCAGCAAGTCAGCATCACAGCATGGATTTGTCATTAATCATGTTCATAAGTGACTGACTCCTCTCTAGAAAGGCCAGTTCCCAGATTGGTCAGAGCACGCCATTTAAATCCTCAGCAGTGTCACAAAACCAACAACAAAAAAAACCTCAGCAGGTGTTAGTTATAGGTGTTGGGGATATTCTAAAAAATGTCTTTCAGTCAGAATATGCTCATTTGAGAGGTGGAGGGAGGAGAAAGGGGAAAAATAATCTTTTTCTTGGAACACACCCATCTCCAAGAGGTTTTGTGGGAGAGACTCCTCATGGCTAGGCTCTGTTTTCCCACCAGAGTAGCCAATAGGCGAGTGGTTGGAGATTGCAGATGTGAATAGAGCAGAAAATTTAACCAGTGGTTACTGGATATTTTGGACTATGTCATTTCTTTGCTGGTAAGTTTGGGTTTAAGTGCTTGAAAGGTCTGTTTCACTTCTGCAGCAGAAAAGGAAACTCCACGTTTTGCAGAAGAGAATCTGGATTTCTAATTAGGCTGTAATTGCATTCTTTCCTTTCCTACCTCACCCAGGCTCTAGGTGGGCTGTTTCGCAGACCACCCAACTGTGGAACCTCACAGACTCACAGTCCTTCCAACACCTCTCCAGAGGCTTTCTGTGAAATAGCAAAGTTAATGCTTAAAGTATCAAGTGCTCATACCCTCAGCTTCCTCTATTTTAAAGGAAGGTAAATGTATTCAGATCTTCCCTGTAATGAATGAGCTGAAGAGCAAGCTGAAAGGTGGAAAATGTGTTTGAGTAAAACAGCAACAGGCAACCCAAACATTCTGTGAGCACTAAGGAATCATGAGTTAATCATTAAAAGATTCATTTTTGTAGATGTTATCTGTAGATCTAATTAAACTAAGTAATAGTGGAAATGAAGTGCCACATGTCTGGTAATGGGGAGTCACTTTTGTACCTACTTCTTTCAGTATAATCCAAAAATTTCTCCAAAACAAGTTAAGCCCTGCAAACTTGTTCTGTGGTATTTATAAATCATTCATTTAAATAAGGCAATCTCAGCAGAACCAAATTAGCCACACTGAAGGGCAGGGCCGATCCTCAGTGAGCAGATGGATAGAGAATGTGTGCTTCTAAGATATCAGAAGAAGGGACCATATTTGTATTTTTTTCAGTGGGACACATTGTTTCTTTAATAAAACCAAAACTTTAAAAACACAAAACCTACTTCAGCCATAACAAACATGCAGGTAAGTGTATACATACACAGAACTGAAACACAAAGAAAGCTCTAACCTCCGGGTAATTACTTTGCCACATGTCTAGACTGCCCAAAATTACTTTAAACAACTGTCGTAAAAACTAGAGATTTAAAAAAAAAAAAATCCATATGAATTCTCCAGATAAATGTCACTTTTTTCCTTTGAGCAAAGCAGCTTGTGAAGGGTTTACTGCTATCACAACAACCAACTATCCAAGCGCAATGATTCTGAAGAACCAAGTTCAATCTCCTGTTTAAAAAGATCTCATCCATACCGTAAAAAAAGAGATACGACACTGAGATAAACGAAGGCAGGAAGATGAAAAAGAACTTGTCAGCAGTGAAGTGATTTTCCAGTTACCAATGTTCTGTCGCTCTTGTAGCATTTCTGCCACTGGAAGGTGACTGCTAAAGGGGCGGATAGACCCCTGGGACTACAAGGTGACAGTTGCCCGAATCATTACAACAGAGTTTGAAAAAGTTTCTCCATAGCTACCAACACTAGTAATCAATAAAATTTTGCTAACAAGTACTAACAACATGGACGAGGCCCAAAGAAGTAAAACAATCCAACTAAATCACTCTTAATCAATGATTTGCCTGCTTCCAGTGACTGTGTCTGAGAGGAAAATGGTAATTTTATCACAGAAAGCAGAAAATAGCATCAATGAGCAAGAGACAGTCGGATTGGTCTGAATGAAGCACGAATGGAAACATCTGTGTATAAAAGCACCAGATGAAACAACAGGAGAGGAGTCAGAACAGCAACATGTGCTGATGACCTGACTGACAGCAATCAGACTGGTAAGCACCAGAGCATGTTCTTTGCATCAAGATCAGGTGCACTATGTAATTTCTCTTCCTCTTACCCCAACAGAAGGCCATACTGCAGCCATAAAGTTACCACAGACCAGAGAAGGAATATGGGCAGCATAAGATGCATGCAGGATACAGTAAGCAAAATTGAGGCAGGCCTCACGCCCTAACTGCTGACACCTAAAGGGTGACCTGCTGGAAAGCAGCCTGCAGCTCTCCCGCCTGGGAGTCCTGGTGGCCAGTTCACCATGAGCCAGCAACGTGTCTTGTGGTCAAAAAGGCCGGTGGTACCCTGGGCTGCATTAGGAAGAGCGTGATCCTCCCCATCTACTCAGCTCTGGTAAGGCCACATCTGGAGTACTGTGTCCAGTTCTGGGCTCCCCAGTACACAAGTGGCATGGCACTACTGGAGAGAGGCCAGTGGAGGGCTACAAAAACAATTTGGGGACTGGAACATCTCTCATGAGGAAAAGTTCAGGGAGCTGGGCCTGTTAAGCCCAGAGAAGGGAAGACTGAGAGGAGATCTTCTCAATGTATATAAATATCTAAAGGGAGGGTGTCAAGAGGATGGGGCCAGACTATTTTCAGTGGTGCCCAGTGGCAGGACAAAAGGCAACGAGTACAAACTGATATACAAGAAGTTCATCTGAATATGAGGAAAAACTACTTTATTGTAAGGGTGACAGAGAACTGAAAAAGGTTGCCCAGAGGGGTTGTGGAGTGTCCTCTAGAGATATTCAAAGCCCACCTAGATGTGATCCTGTGCAAAGTGCTCTAGATGGCCCTGCTTGAGTTGGGGGTGGTTGGACTGGATGATCTCCAGAGGTCCCTTCCAACCTCAACATTCTGTGATTCTGTGACATGAAAGACCTGTCCAAAACTCAGCTCATCACCACAATCCAAGTGAAACCCAAAAGATATAGCGAGGATTCAAAACACAGCACTGTTATTCTGAGGGCTGCTCACAAGGATCCTGGCCAGATCCCTTGGGCACATGTGGTCTGGTACTGATGTTCTCTCAATATCCTAAGAGGCTGAAAACAGACCACTTTTCCCAGGCATCATGAAAAATTTTGTGTGGTTAGTTCATGAGCTCATGAACTAGTTTTTCTCTGAGTATATGTGATCACAAGAGCTTAACTTCCTTTGCCTCCACCCTCCTCAGAAAGTCCCTCTAAAAGTACAAGCAGATCATCACAAAAAAGTAACTGCTTTCCTGAAGTGTGTTTACCTCCTCGTGGTTCAAGCCCTATGGTTGATCCCCAGCACACAACAGTGGGTTATACGAAGGAAGTGAATGCTGCTTAGTTTTTCTGTAGCTATACTTCTTCATGTCTTCCAACAGATAACAAAGAGCTTTTTATCTCCTAGCAATTCAGATCACAAATACAAATTAATGTCAGTCATACATATAATTTTGGTATTTCCTTGTCAGCAGTTAAAAACCAAATAAAACAAAACAAAAAAAATGCTTCCCTATAGACAAAAAAAAATAAAACCCTAAAGGAAAACACAAGATTTAACAGTAACACCATAAAAGAAAAATGCACCTTAACAGTTAATAGTTCTGTACTCTTCTGACTCGTTCGGTCCTAGTTATTGGGTCACCATTCTCACTAAGTTATGATCCAATCCAAGTGAAAGATGATATATTCTTCACTTATCTGGAGTCAGAGCAAAAATATTTCTCTCATCTCTGATAAAACTGGGTTTTATGCTATACAAGTTAAAGATAGTTTTGGGACATTTTCTCTAATTATTCACCCAAAGTGGTCCTTTATGTTTCAACCAGGATTATCCAGAGAATAATACACTTTTATCCCTTTCCTCAAAACACACTTCTGCCCCAGGAAATTTAACTGCCTCTATCTAATCCCATGAAAGTCCTTTCTGAATCACTTGGGGATTGACCTCATGAATTTTTCATTGTTATTTCTTGGTGGGACTGTCAATCAGAGATGAAAAAGAGGAAAATAAAACAGAAAGTGAAGTGGTTTGCTAGAAACATAACCTCAGCCAGCACCAAAATTACATCAGATGGCACAAAGAAGAATCACTTTGAAGAGGTAGCATGGAAAAAAGTGTCTATTCCGTGTCCTTTTCTCTCCGTTTTCTAGGCTTAATAGCTTATTTCCTTTTTGTGGTTTTTTTTTCAGGCACACTCAGTGTTGCATTCTGTTTCCCAAATACCATCATGGGCACTTCACAGAAGTTCACAGCAAAAACCGACCATCAGTGGTGTTTTAATCAGCTTTCATCAAGTCATCCTCAAACCAAACACCTCAAGATTTTTTATTCTTCACACTTCCATGTAGTTAAATTCACAGCAGTGACAACAATATGGAAGGTGTGGCTCAGATGCCACACGATGTCTGATCACTACTGACGGTGAAACGCGAGCACAGAGGATGTTCTCCCACAAACAGTCAAAGCACAGACACTGCACATCAATCCCCCCACTAGGTACAGAAGCTTGGTATAAGCTAGATCTAGTATTATTTCGGAGTCCCAGCCACACATTAAGACTAGAAGGGCTGATCTTTCCCAAAAGGAGAAATATTAAACACATCTAAAAGAAGCAGAGGCAACATAGCAGTCATATGACTTCTGTAGACCTTTTCAGCTGGCCTTAAAATAATGTACTTCATAGGGAATAAGTTATTTCAAATTAAAGGCTTTAAAAAAATAATCTTTTCACATAAGAAAGGAAAAAAAAAAAGGTCATGAAAGAAAAGAATCAGGAGAAGTGCTCACAACCGAGAAACAAGAAGTCAGAGCATGATTCTCACCCTGAAAGCTACAACTAAGTACAAGGCACAAATCTGACATCTCCAGTAAACACCAGCAACAACTTTAGTTTGAAGAACTGGATCTATTCTTCCCAGACACAGGAAGACAATTTTGATATAGGTGCTTTCTGTATTTCTGCTAATACAATTCTACACCAGTAAGGCCTTCACACCTTTGCAGTGTAAAAATCAATCTAATCCAAGCTCAAAGATGCAAAGATGTCAAATATGGCTATATATTAGTAATAGCTTGTGTATTTTTAGAAATACAGGGATCTGAACTTTGTTTCATCCAATGTATACACAATACACAATATCACAATAATGATATTTCATTATTTTAAATCCCAGTGTTGGGAATCCCCACACTGTTTGGGGGTATTCACGGACCTACATGAAACTAGTTTCCTTTTTCTTTGGAATGCCCTTTGAGTTTGAGATTGTGTAAAAAGAAGAGATTTATGAGCTGGAAAGGAGGGCAGGTTTCTTCCAATATTACTCCCTGTGCAGCACGACATTTGTGCAAGTCAGAGGCCAAGCCTCCGCGGAGCCTTCCCGTCACCACTGCAGCTTCACTGGGTCAAACCAGCACTAAGAAATGTACTTTTGTTTTCAACTGGTCATTTTTTGTTTGGATACTTGGTTTTGGGTTGGCTTCTGGAGAATTCCTTCTTTTCATGCTTTTTTTGTTTGTTTTCAGTGGACTAAGAAGTTGTCAAGCATGCACTGCAAACAAGCAAACTCATGATCTGTAAACACTTCTCTCTCTGTTTTGTCACACATTCCCCAGTTCGTACTACCAAATGCACTGGTTTTCCCTACAGGAAAGTTTCAAACAGGATCTCTCAACTCTCCTTAGCTTAACACGCCCAGTAGCAGCAGAATCAGGACAATTAAACAAAGGGTAAGTAGGAGCTTGATGTTCAATAATGATCAGCGACATGTAATGCCTAAAATACCATCAGGCACCTGAAGCCCTTTGAACAAACCTTACTTGTAGGTAAACTGAATTGATTTTAGTTTTTTCCTTTGGTAAATAAAAACAATAACAATAAGCTAGGTAAAGAAAATCTGTTCACAACATGAATATAATTTTGATGCTGTCCTTTCAGAAAAATTATTTTTTTAAAAAATGGGGGTGTGTGTGTGTATATAACTGATAAAGCTGCAGATTACATTTAGTCTGTTCTAACATAATTATCGCAGTTTTCCAAGTCCTAGAGCAAAAATAGGTGGGTTTGGGGTTTTTTTTTAATGAAATTTTAAAATTAAGGTAAGAATCAATTGATTTAAAACTCTGTGCCACTTGATAACAACATGAGGGAAGAAATGTATGTCTACAGTTTTTCTTGACAGTTGAAGTTTAAAGCTCAGTGAAATATCTCTGGACTTTCTTTGTTCAACTTAAATCACAAGCCAGACTTCAAAAAGAAGTAATACACCAATTACGTTAAATAGCAAAACAATTTGGGGAAGAGAAAGTCATCAGACCAACAGACAAAGGATTGAACAGAGCTCTAGTTAAGAGGGGGGGAAGAAAGGTCTGCATGAATAGAGCAGGATTATTTTCCAAGCAAGTCAAGAAGCGTTGGGCTTTGAGAGTTAGAAACAAACCTTTCTACACTAGTAAAACCACATCTGTCCTAGTAAAGAGATGCCCTTTCTTCAGTTTCACTTTGCTTCCTTGAATGTTCTGTAATCATTCTATCAGGCAACTATCTCTTTCACCTTTGTTTTTTAGTTTGGTAATTCTTTCCTTACTGGTTGCACAGTTCACTATTGGAGGCAAACAGGGTACTGGTTTGTTATCAGCTGGCCTGTCTAGGAAGTAAAACGTGTCCAAGGTATAAGAACTGGAAATACTGCCTCCACCTGCATTTATGCCAAGAGATTACATGCAGCTATGGAAGTAATACAACATTTTACCGGGAACAGTTCCCCTTTCCTCCCCTTTTAACATTTTGCTGTCTATTCATAACCCCAATTAATGTGTGTAATTTGTTAGCTTTCACACATTGAGATTCACTTTTTCAGTCCCCAGTTCACACTGCCCGTGTTGGTGTCCACACCAGATGTATGTGCAGCACAACACTGCTGCCCCTCTCTTGTTCTAGACCCCGTTGTGCCTGAAGCAGCAGGTTAGCAGATCTGCACCGGAGACCTGGTAAAGGAGAGATGAAATAAGAAAGGTAAAGGAGAGAAAAAAGCTGCTCGAAGACAGCAGCAGTTCTGCCCTGCAGGATACCACACACCACATGAGATTATTCTTGATTGTACTTTTGCTATTGCTTTCCACCAATCCACACTAACAGAAGCCCCGAAGGGTTTAGTGGTTAGATGTACAATATAGCCACTGTATGGCAAGTGGTCTGTACGCACTGAAATCCATCCTCATTCAGCATGTTTAACCCTAAATGAGACTAAAGGACATTCTTTAAGAATGCATATTAATGCATGTCTCCATACATCCTTAATCAATAAATGATGCATTGCATTCTACAAACAACTGTCAAATCTCCCTTCTATTAAAATTCTGCATTCTTTTACCTCGAACAGGCCTTTACAGACATTCACAGAAAAAAACAGAAACAGCTTCGATGCATAAATGTAATTTTTCAGGCATAGGCTAAAAATGTATACTTTAACATATTCATATGATGAAAAAGGAGTCTCGTGTCGTAATGTGCTGTCAAACAGCAACCAGTTCTGAGCGAGGGGCTTCCCCATCTGATTATGCAAACAAGAAAGGATGAAGACAACCGGTCTTTAAGGCAGGAACAAGCAGAAAACCTCCCAAGAACGGACAGCAGCAGAGGAATGAAAGTGCCTGCTAGAAGTATCTGTTAAATAGGTACGATTTTAACTGCTCCTTCTACTGAACTGTCTCAGGCACAGCTCTGTTTTCTGAGATTTTTATTTTCAGACCAAATGTTTCATACCTTACATACATATTCCTGGCATATGAAAAAAAAGGCTGGTTTTGCATGTTTGTCAGAGCAATTGGGTGACTTCTCACAATAATCACCCTAGAAGAGACCTGAGGGACCTCAGGAAGTCTCTAGCCCAAACTCCTACTCAAAGCAAGGTCAGCTATGAGGTCAGATCAGGTTGCTCAAGGTTTACACAGTCGGGTCTTGAAACCCTCAAGGGATGGAGACTGCACAGTCTCTCTAAGCAACCTGTTCCACTGCCTCACTGTCTTCATTCATAAAACAAAAAGGATATTATTAAATCTGAGCCTGTTTTGGTTCAATTTATGTCTGTTGTCTCTCATCCTTTCACAATGAAAGCCTGGCACCTCATAAGGGACGGCACACTGTTTTTGCTAGAAGTTTGACTGCTTAGTAAAATATGTGAAAGATTTCCAGTATACTTCTTCAATCAAGAAGAACCACCATGAATAATACCAGCAGCATTTGTAAAAATACCTCAGAGTTCACTGTAAACTATATTTGCCTTACAGAAGGGCCAATTCCTCATTACTTCATGGTAAGTATAAACATTTTGGAAGAGTGAAAAATATTAATGAGGTAAAAAACAGGCAGAGTAAAGAGGTTTCAGTTTCAAGGATAAAACAAAGCCAAGTATGTTGATCATGGAAATTTCAAGATCAAAATTAGGCAGCTTAACTGGTCGGTTGTGACATAAACCACAATTTTCCAATCACTGCCCAAGGCAAAAATGTCAGAGCTGAACTAAATTGCCTAGATTAGGATGTTTAACTTGACATGTTTATCCTAGCTGAGAGCCAAGCAAATCTTTTCAACTGACTAGAGTTTTCTTCATCTATTTTATTTTTAAAAGAAGCTATAGAACTATTTCATGAGTAATTCTATAATAAGAAACAAGCAAAATCACAAATGTATGCATTTATATAAATGTCCATAAAATATAGTTGTTATTATATATCACTTTTTATACATGCAAAACCTATCAGATTTCTCACCATTTGCAATGGCGGCCTGAGTGGGCAAAAGGTTTCATATTTAACTATGGATAATTTATAACAGTCACCTTTAATATTCATAGGAAAATGTACTTGGGGTAATTAGAGATAATTCTGAATTCCTCATACAGCTTAGCAAAAGTCAATCCACTGTGGTAAATATCAATGAATTCAGTTTGTGGGGATCAGCAGCCCTCTTTGCAGCTGTCCCAGCTAGAAAAGGATCAAACCAGAGGGGGAAGAGATCAGAGAGAAACGGGCTTTCAGAAAGCTGAAGCTGGCACAGTGAACAAATGCCAGGTATGTCATTGCTTCAATACAAGGACATGCAGCCACAGGACAAGGACAGCATTCAAACACCCCATTTGAGCAGGAAGAGCAAATAGCTGTGCAAATGCAATTAGGCTTCATGCAGTACCTACATAGCTAGTTTTGGGCTACTTTGATCATCCCCAATTTACACTGCAACACTGATACACCTTAAAAACAGTCAGTATCCTACCTTATACTCAGGGCAGAAGAAACTGCTTTTTGCCTTCAAAATTTGCCTAATTTCAGTATTAGAAAAGGGTCCAGGTACCCGGAAGGAAATGGAAAAAACAAGGATCCATTATCACATATCCCCCGTGCATTACAAATTCTGCTGACACAAGCAGACAATGCATTCCAGTACATATGGATCAGTGAAATGAGAGTGAGGTGACTTCTGAGAGAAAAGATACCAGCCTTCTCAGGTGTAGCAACTTGGGCACTACTGGAGACTCTTCTCTCCAGTTCAGTCACGGAGGGGTGCAGCTCACATAAGGCTCCGTTACTGGAGCTCAATTTTTGGGGCTGTCTAGCACTAAAATGCCCCATCCAGGACACACTAATGCACTTCTGTGAGGAGGACAGGAGAGGGATTGAATGAGAAGAGTTGTCTTCATGTGCAAATGAGCAAAACAGCGAGTATTCTCCACCTCTTCTCACACATTTGATTGATAGAGAGTAACTGGATCCCAGCACCATGTTCTCTACTGTCAAAGAGACCCCTTAAGTACAAGCCGGAGGCCACTGCTGAGCAGACAGATCAGGATGGAGCAGATGGAGCAGCCAGAATCTGCTGAAGGCCTAGAGGAGTCACACAGAGATGCTTTGCTTTAGAAGAACACATCCTACCATGCCACTAGGATTTACAATTTGGGGATTAGAAAGTGCTTTTGGGGAAAATTACAATCAGAAATCAGGATTCTGCTTCCTTGATCTCATCCTGAAGACATTTTTACTGAAAGGCACAACCTATTTGCACCTACGTCTTTGGACCAAAAAGAAAAAAAATTCTTTTTTATGTTTAGCTAGTAGAGCTTCACATTATTTACCTCTATATCAAATTGTATCCTTTACATCAAACAATGAGTTCTGTTACTAAATTTGTGTTTCTAGTAATATCTAAAATACTAACCACTGAATGTCCATTGCTCAGTGTCCTAGACCTGCTAGAATAAGAAAGACTAAGTGCATCAAATTGGACTGTATATTACATGTATTCTATTTTGAGCTTGACATCATTCATCCTGCTGTTTCAATTTAATTATATTTAGCCTTCAATCCATCCCCAGCAGCCCTAATATTTCACATTTTGTTAGTTTGTCTGCTTTGCTCTGACTAGTGAGTTACAAAAATAACTACACTTCAAAACATCACTTCAGAAAATTAACCCTAAAGCGGTGTTCGCAACCCATCAACACTTCTACACCAAAGGAAAAATTGCATGAGTGCCCAGTTGACAACAGCAGTTGCTGAAAGCAATAACAGAAAAAAAAAAGTGAAAACTCAGGAAAACACACATATAGATTTCAGTTCTGAACTGTTTAATAGCCTAGAATACCAATTTGACAGCACATACTGTAGTTACTTTTTTTAACAGAAAGCTTTATGCATCTGAATCTAGGTTATAAAAAACTCTTTTCAGACGGTATTTCTTCTGCCAGATCTTAGGTAAAAGATGATACTTTTCCTTCAGTATTTTCAGAAAATCAGTTGGAAGTAGTCTTTTAATTGTAAATGTATTTCATAGACATATTTTAGAAAATGTTTTAAAGACATGTAAATTATCCTCACTGAACAACTATCTTTTTGCTGCTTAAGACTTTTGGAGATTAAATTATAAATGCTCCAAAAATTACTTTGTAATTTGGAGAGAAAAACATAAATCTAAAACTGCATTAAAGCAACTTGGATCATGGACTAATACATCAAGCTGATGTAGTTTGTGCAGGTAGTTGTTTGTGGTACAAACAACTCATTTGACACCTATACTTCCTCAAAATCTGTTTTTCGCAAGCATTTACTAACCTAACATATTTTCCATGTAAAAAAAAACCTTTCAATGGATACACCTATTTCTTCTAAACAGTATTGCCTAAAAGGTTTCATACTGATAATTTACATACAAGCGATTGTCCCAGGACTGGACATCAGATCATCAGAAGGCTCCAGCAAGTACAAACATCTCCAAAATTCCACTTTGCACTGGCCACCCTTGGTAGTTGCTCTAACGTTACTTTGTGAGCCACAGCAGGACTTCCCTAAGGTGAGGCTTTAGCCTGAGTCCCAGTTGCACCACACCACTTTGGACAAGAGTTCTAGGGCTTGTTGGGAACAAATGACGCTTCAACCTTCCTTACTGGCATGTAGTATTTATCTAGCAAATGGAGATCCTACAGCTTAGGAAAGAGTCTAAATACACATTCTCTCCTGAATTCAAATGATCAGCCTGAACATAAAATACAAAGTTCAGCGCTCCAACTAGCAAAAATTATTGCTGCTTTTTTGTTGTTGTTTTTAAACAGAAGTTTCTTACTCTTTCCCAAATCTATCAACAAATACAAAAGGATGCCACTATAAATTGTACAGGACTCAACATTACACTAGTGGAAGTGTCATTTCCGTTTTGTTTTTCCAGTCTAACATGAAAATCCGTTTCATCCACTCCTGCTAAGATGATGTTTACAGCATTAGGATCATAGGACAGTAAGTCTCACTTCAGCTCCTACTTTCACATAGGATCTAATGTCTTAAGGCACAAATTTTTCTATTGTTCATTACTTCTTCAAAATATTTCTTTGAAAGTGACAAAGTTGTCTTTGATGTAGGGCAAGAAGAGGACTTATCAGAATTAGCTTTCACACAAAAGTTAGGCTGGCTCAAGGCACCAACAAGAATGACTTCGTGTGGATAAGCATATTTCAAAGGTAATCAGTAGGAAACAGCATCTGATGATTATGTTTGGGATGTGTAAAAAGTGGAACTTAACAAATTGCTAGTGCAGTTGAGCTCTAACCTGCTATATTTCCCTCATATCCAGATTTATCGTTGCCTCCTATTGCTAAGTTCAGCTCAGCATCTTGCCCCAAGGTGTTGAATGACACCCTCAGGGTCCTGCTGGAAAAGAATAAAAGCTTTTTCTCTCAGCTAACCAATAAAGAGCAAGTCAATAGCACTCCAGGAACACCTATTAAAGCCTAACAGAGTCTAATAAAAACAGTTACTTAAATATTAAAGCCATTTCATTGCTAGTGGCTGGAATATGAGAGAGCAGGCATTTCAACTTGTTCAAGCCTTATCAAAGTTTAAAAACAAAATTTGTGCTATTTATAAGCACAAGCATAGAAACACTGCTCTTGCTAGCCCATTTTATTGCTAACTTCAAAGAAAATTAATCTTTAAACCAATTATTTCTTCAATCCTGAGATTGAAGCTGGTGGCTGAGCCCCTACATCAGCGCTGCTGGAACCAGCCACTTAAAGGACAGACAGCCCAAAACAAACTATGGGCAGTCAGAACCACTAGCATCAACTACGGGGTCAGAGTTTATAAATTCTTTCAGGGTGCTAAAAACACCAGAGGAACACCATTTGTGTTTAGACAGATGTAAAGGCACAACAAATTATGAATTTACAAGGCTTAACAGAAACAAAGGGTGGAAAGAGAAGCAAAAGGAAATGGATACAAATACGAGACCTTAAACTTCTCACCACTGAATTAAAGATAAAAAAATAAAACCATTCCTAAAATAAACTTGTCCCAAGTCCATAACTACACTAAAACTTTAAGATATTTATTTTCTTTTAAATTGAATTCTAACACTAAACACTAAAGCTATGGTTCATTTCATCCTTTCCACCCCTCCACACCATTTACATCCTAAAACCAAGCAGCATATATTGTTTCAGGCCAGAGACAGTTTTTGTTGTGAAAGGCTCAGCTTCACTGTAACAGCTGTGGTTGAAGAAGAAAAAAACACTTATTGCGCTGGGAATTTTGGCAGTCCCCAGGTATAAACCTGCCATGTAGAACTACATTTTGGGCTGCCTGTGGGTGTCCGCAGTGCCTGCTCTCTTCCCTTTCTCCGCTCACCTGTCTCAGAAATATTCCACACTCGATCAAGGTTTGCAAGTTGATCTTCTTCACATTTCAGTTATTCATATGAGTGCATAGTCAAAACCATTTCAAGTGTAGGTTCTACTTTATTTCATTCCAATCTGGGAGGATTTTTGCTTTTTATTTCAAAGATGATTACACCTCTTATATTAACACTTGTTCATCTAGCTCTTTAAGCCATTTATGGATGTATTTAAGTGCACCCTTGTTCAGCAAGTCCCTTAAACACGGTCTGCCTTTTGCTGACTGGGGAGGCAGTGCTAATTAACAGCCTTGTATCTCCTTTGATTAAATCCTTTTCATAACATCACATTAAGGAAATTATTAACACCCACAAATATACATCTGGGCTACTTTTCGTAAGTAACTTAACAGGTCTAAGACATGTGTATGTATGATCTAAGTATCATAAACTGATTCTGCATTAATCCCTGTCTTTCCCCAACTAACATTCTCCTACCCTCAACTAACATTCTCCTACAGCCACACAGCAATTTTGTCACATCTAACATTTAGGCACAACATACTTCCATGGCAGATTCACCCTCTTCTGTTCAATATACAGTGAATTTCTATAGCAATATTGGCTACAAACAATAAGCTTTTTATGTTAAAAAAAAAAAGTTATAGACAGAGGTAAGTGCAAGTTTGGATAGTGTGCAGGACAGCATCAGACTAACATCAGAATTCCTCAGAGCAGCCCCAGAGAACACATACCACGGACACCAGTAACACTGTGAGAGCCTACAGGAGAAGCACATCAGTAACACTGGAGCTACACACACTCTAAGAGGCAGATGGTGGTCTTGACACTACTCAGAGAAATTCACACCATCCAGCATGAGAACACACCAGGAATTTTCTCACACAGATGGGAATGCTCCATCTCTTTCCAATAACCAGGTTAAGGCATACACCACTGAGAAGCACAAGCTACTGGAACATCGTGTCGGTTCAAAGAGGGGGACTGAGTGCAATCCCAGTACACACCACAGTGACTAACCTCATTTAAAAAACAGCTAAGTGTTGACAAAATGGTAAAAATCTTAAATATATCTTCAAAATTTTTTGCTATGTAACAAATAATTGAAACTTTCATGTATTCTAAGAATCTTCCTCCGCAAACACAGCTGTAAGAAACATGAAAATAAAAGCCCAAGAGTGTGACAGCAATGTCCATCTGCCAAGGGCACGGCACTCATCATAGATCATCCAGTTCTCTTCTGCAGGCAAACAGTAATTGGGTGGCCAAAGAAAGAGAACAGATCAAAACGAGCTATGAGACAGCACTGAGAAACAGCAGCTTTGCCCTTTCAGCATCCTGAGCAGCAGCTTGCTGTAGCTCAACTAAGGAATCATAAAATGGGGCCATCCATCCCATTTACTCTCTTCTACCCAACTGAGATCAACTACCTCATGCAATTCCTCTTACATTTTCCTCTTAATGATTTTTATAGAGACTACTGAAATACTACTTTAAGCTAATATACCATAGGATTTTACTATTAAACAAAGCATGGTAGGTTTTTTTATAAAAAGCCAAAAGGTCACCTTGGTAGTGTAACTAAATTTAATTCAGAGTTTAAGTTCTCATCACTGGTTTCTCTTTCTCCTTAAAGACTTTTCCCTAGTAAATTTATTTTGAATAATTCATTTTAAAGTGTACGACAATCTAAAACTCTCACTAAATGCAGCCTTATGGCTACTTACAAACTGGTTTACCCTCTCTGGTTTCTTAATTGGTACCAGACAGAAGTAATTAAAACTAAAAGAAACACTTTTGTTTGACTTTGCCATCCCTGCAGTAGTCCCTAAAGCTCAAAGAACCCTGTAAAACAGTGTATGTATGAAATGTTTCAAAGACTGCTTCACATTGCATCATCATGGATTTGCAGCACATCTCCTGTCAGCACTACATGCCATACACAGCACAGTGCCCTGACCACACCGAGCCTGCCTGCTCACCATGCCTGGTTTGGGCTGTACAGAAGACACCGGTGCTTCTTTCCTGGCCGTTACAGAGTCAGATCCCAGCACTGGGCAGATAACAGAATTATTCTTTAGCTTGGGCGATACAGTCTTTAGGAGTTCAAAGTAGTCAGTAGTTTCTTCACCTGTTTCTAGGCAGGTACCAAAAAAGGAGGCACTGAACTCTGTTTGCACGGCCAGAAAGTTTAGCCCAGCTTTTTCCTCCCCACCTGGTTAGAAACCAAAGTGCTGCCAGCTCCTATTAACAGCAGGGGTCTCACAAGATTAAGTGCCTTTCTTGAAGGGTGTGCTGCACAGCAAAGCACATACATGACAATCCCAGCTTTTAAGGTAGGGCCTCTAGTTCTCATGACTGCCAAGATATGCTTTAAAAGTCATAATGGCTCACACAGTAGAGGGCAGTGAAAAATAACAGTTTGTTATGATTTTTAGGTGAGCCTCATGTTCTTTGGGTACCTGGTGATTTCAGCTGTGATAGTGTCAAGTTTAACAGGTGCCAAGTGTGCAAATCACCCTCCTCTGCATACCCTGTCTATAAATGCGTTAAGTAAGGTACTTCTAGTTATTTTAACAGTAGGATACACCTGGCATGAAGAATTTCTTCAGTACTATTTCAGAATCAGTACTTAAAACGTATTCTTCACTTTGCAGCAGAGCTGGAAGACAAATAAATCTGAGCATGCTGTCCACTCAAAATATGCACTTCACAGCTCAACCTGCCAGCTCCTTTCTCCTGAGTCAGCAGGGAACCGAAGGAGACAAGACAGCTCCCCCCTCATAGCTTCAAGAGGTTAACTTGCCTAATTTGATATCCTACCCGTTCACAAGAATTGAGCAGAGAAAGTAGAGGGCTGGCAGGAGATCAACACTTTCTAATTTAAATGCTAACATTTCCAGGCTTTTTAACCCCCATTTTAGCAAGCTGATGGATTTGTTTGTTCCTTTTCACGCTGTCAGTGGATCTTTTTAGAACCAACCCCTTTGACATTGGGATAAAGGTGAGTGTGTGCATCAAGCAGTTTGAACATGTTGCCTAAGGAACAGAAAGACAAATGCAAAACAATTCAAGAAAGACCTGGAGAAGAAACTTTGGAAAAGAAGCATGGGGTATATCTCAAGATCAGTGCTTTCCTGTAAAGGGGAATGCAACATCTAAACTGCAGAAGAAAAGGGTCTGTTTTGTATGGTGCTTATTTTTCTACAGAGAAAAAAAATGAAGCTTCATAACAATAAAAAACATTTTTATGAACTGTCATGCTGTTCTGATCACATAAAAAATTACATGCAAACAGGGACACTCATTAGCATAATCCTAGAAGCTACCTAAATGTGATAAACCATTACATTTGTTTACTAGTTATAAGGGGACATCACATAGTGATTGCACACACGGTATTCATAGGAACATTTAATTCATTTCTTAGGATACCAATGGCAGACTTTAAAGCTAAGTATGTTTAATTTGCAATGGAAAAAGGACAATCTAAACCCAAATCGAAGGAGCCTTCCATTTTCAAAGTTAAAAAAAAAGATAAATAAAATCCCTGTTGGAATAGTGTTGATGATCTAGAAACAGAGAGCACCAGAAAGCAGTTAACTACCCAGTTCAGACTACATTTAATACACTTTTCATTACATTAACCATTATTTTGCCATTTATTTCCTAATAGCCTTTCCTTAAATCCACCCAAAGTGACTGGAAGTTTCAAAGAGCAAAGAAACAGGAATGGAGACTTGAGCATTTGGATCATAGCCAGAAAAAGCAAAGCTGCTGCCATATGTTAAATGCATAGGTACATGTCACTTCAGTAGTTACTTCAAACTTCCCCAGTGCCTGCAATTTCACTTTAAAAAGTGTGGGATGATATGAAAAGACATTTTAATATCAGTTTCAGTAATTTTGTAATATCTGAGCAATGATTTTGCAGCAAATGACTCCACTCATAAGTGATGTACATAGATTTATTTATGCTTATATAAAAAAGCAAATCAATAGAAGCTCATCAATATAAACTTAAAAATAAAGACAACACTCTGCTATAGGATAAAAAAGGAGGGCAGGAAAGTGAAGAGAACAAACAAGGGGAAAGAAAATCAGCAATTAAAAAACCACTGGAGAAGTCAGTAAAATGCACTAAGCCTTCAGAAGGGGGAAAAAAGCAGAAGTGCCCAAAGCTTTATATAATATTCCAAACACTTTTGATACCAATTTACATAAGGAACTTTGAAGGTAGTGACAAAATAGTGGGTTATTGATGGGAAACAGAGGTGTGGAAGTATACTGGACTGAAAACTGATAAAAGATCTCTGGCTATTCCTAGACTGTTTGGACAACATATAACCAAGCAACTTTCCATCAGCCCAGAAGGGGAAAAAAGCCATGTCAGGGAAAACAGGAAAAAAACCCAGGCATATACTTGATAGCTACTATGTTAAACTCCAAATAATACCACTCAAAGAAAAGTCCAACAAAAAAGAAATACCGAAGATTTAATGAGGACATACTTATTGTTCATCTCCTGTTCTGCTGACATACCAATCCTCTACAAAATCTCAAATCATTAACAAATAGGAAAAACAAATTACAAGAAGTTCACCCAAAGGTCAGCAGGCTGCACCCAACCAAAGATGCAAAGCCAGTAAGAAAGTCTTCAATGGAACCATATTCTGTGACGGGATACTGGCTTAGCATAGGCAGAGTGCTTTGGGAAAAATGCACCAATTGTGGCAAAAAAACCCTGTCAGGTATGACAATCAAAGGACAAAGCTTCTGAGAACACGAAAATATTTCAGCATTCCATGAAGGAAATGTGACAATGTTTCATTTTAAGTAATGCAATATTAATTTAGTATTACATTATGCTAGTACGATTATCAAAAGGAAAACATTTTGATCAGGGACATTTCTCTCACTCATGGAGAATTTGAAAACGAATCAACAGGGATCTTAAGCAAAAAGGAGAGGAATACTGAAGGCTTAAACTCCTCACAAAATACATCAGAACATGTGGTGCACTGCAGATAATATGGCTGATCTTCCCATCAAACTAGAACTGCTCTAGAAACACAGTATACCACTACTATTACTGTTTATTTGTAGTTTTTTTTTTAAGGGGGAGTGAACTTCGCAAATATTCTAAGTCAGCAGTATATTTCCGAATACTTAGGATAAAATCGACCCACGCTAACCCACATTACTACTCTTGATCCATGAAGACATGATACTCATTGGAAAAGCCCTTGCTATGACTATGTGGATTTCATTATGGTGTTCCAAATACACTTTGGATTTTGCATGCTAAGCGATTCCTAACGACCTAACACAATTAATTCAACATAAAGACATCCAAAGTTTTTTAATTCCAAAACAATATTACCTGAAGCACATACACAACAAACAGGGAGTAAGAAATTCAGTTACTATTTCAGTATAACATTCACATTCACCCAGCTGTAACAGCATGAGGTTATGGAAGGAATGTCAAAACTAGTTTACTTAAGTTGCATATATTCACGTAAGATTTGAAAATAATTAGTGATAATTTTCAATAAAATTGTTATCATTAATATGACTCTCATGTAATATAGAATTAATAGTCTCATACAGACATACCTAAATAACTTGATGAATGCCATTCATATTGTTAAGGACCAGAGGATGAAGCCGTAGTGGTTTCTCTGAGAATAGATTAACAGTTGGAATTTGGTTGCAGTGAAAGGGTGAATACACCTTAGCTGGCTTTTAGCTTGTGACAGGCAGCAATCTAGCACCAACAGAAGAGAGTTCAGCATGGATTTACTCTGGATTTACTGTTGGAGAGAGTCCAGAGGAGAGCCACAAAATTAATCAGAGGGCTAGAGCACCTCCCCTATGAGGACAGGCTGAAAGAGTTGGGGTTGTTCAGCCTGGAGAAGAGAAGGCTCCGAGGAGACTTAATAGCAGCCTTCCAGTACCTGAAGGGGGCTACAGGAGAGATGGGGAGGCACTCTTGATCAGGGAGTGCAGTGAGAGAACAAGGGGTAACGGGTATAAGCTAAAAGAGGGTAAATTTAGACTAGACATTAGGAAGAAATTTTTCACTATGAGGGTGGTGAGACACTGGCACAGGTTGCCCAGGGAGGTTGTGGATGCCCCATCCCTGGAGGTGTTCAAGGCCAGGCTGGATGAGGCTTTGAGCAACCTGGGCTAGTGGAGGGTGTCCCTGCCCATGGCAGGGGGGTTGGAACTTTATGATCTTTAAGGTCCCTTCCAACCCAAACCATTCTGTGATTCTATACTCTGTCAAGCCTACAAGGACTCACATGGCTTGTGGATGACCATATTTTGGAATGTGGATGTGCTCTGTTACGAAATAACTCTTTTACAAGATCTCACTTCTCACCAGCAAGCCACTCCAACCTGAATGAATTCTTACTTCAACCATGCCTCTCCATCACCTCTGATCCTCTATTCAACTTACTTGTCCTAGCAGCCGTTTCCAACCATTACTCCTCTCCCCCTTTCTCATGCTGTTTCTCACAGAGCAAAAAGTTCAGCATGAAGCAAGAGTAGACTTGCAGACAACTAATGGACAATAGAGCAATGTATTGCCATTGCAAATATTTCTGTATCAACTCCTACTGGTGACAAATCTGAGAGTTTGCAAATGGAAAAAAGAACATTCATGTTCTCTGGGATTTTCCGATAGCTGAAAGATTCATCTGCAAGGAAAAGGAAGACAAAGTGAACTGTAAATGATGCATTAACAACCACAAGTTCTGTTACTGGTGACCAGAATTTAGGATCACAAAAACACAATTCCATGGAGCACTTTCCATCAAGAAAAACAATATGAAATTCAAGAAGTTACAGAAACTCCATTGACTGGAACATGGCTTTTTTTGTTCTGTATCAAATCCAGAAGGATGACAGGCCATTTCTATCAGTCTTTTTTAGGCATGAGGACCAGAACTGAAAGTTATTTTCAGTTAATTTTGTACAGCTGTTTGTAGACAAGTGCAGGAATTCTGGAATTGCAGGGAAAAAACCTGACTGGCTGCTTTGTGCCTCTGGTGAGAGAGCTACAACGTGACTCGAGACTGAAAACAGGAGGAAATGGTGTTTTGTTTCCCCAGAATCAATCACTGTGGATTGCCTGACAAAATTCTCTGGCACTGGAACAGAAGACAATAAAACAGATCTATTAACAAGCCTGGGAAGCACAGCTGGGGTATACCATTTTCCTCATGGAGGGAAAAAGTTTTCCAAATCCTTTTCCTATAAGGTGTGAGAGGTTCACAGCACATCACAGACCTTAAAAAAAAAAAAAAAAGTAAGAAAAAAAGCAAAAATTATGTAGAGAATACAGAAAGAGAGAAGACTTTATATTAATTACTTTTGATTGGTAGGAAGGGAAAAACAAAGACCTCACGTACATGCTAGACTGCCACCAAAACCAGACAAAACCTATCACTATTTGAAATAGTGATATCATAGCTTTTGCAGGAACTCATAAAGATTTTATTTAATCTAGGTAGCATGTCAGTAAAATAGGAGGTCGAAACTGTAACAGTAAAAACAAATGAAAAGATGCACCTGGACCTGCCAGGAGACAGAGGACAGAAGCACCTCCAGTTCTGCTGGTGTGGGCTTGTGGAGCTTCCCCATTCTTCTCCATAATCAGCACCATGGGAGCACAGCAGGCATTCATAAAGTCACTCTCCCCTTCCCTCTGTTGCAGGCAATGTACGCTGAGCTGCGTGCTACAGAAACGCTGCCTGGCCTGCAGTTCCCCACCCGCTGGGGAGGAACATGCTTTGCAGGGCCATCTACACGAGACAGCGACCTTTCCCAGAGAAAACTTCCGTGGGAAGTAAAAAACTTCACTGAAAAACACAAAACTGGAGCAGGCAGAGATACATAAAATAAAAAAAGGAATTATTAATAAAAGAATATTTGGTAACACACATTGACAACATCCAGAGATAGTGGCAGACCTGGGAGGCTAAGCCAGTTTCTTTTCCTAGGATGTTTTGAAGACTCACGAACTGGGGGCATGTACAACGGTATGGACATGCAAAGTATTATGTAAAGGCATAAAATCATTATTAACCAGCTAAGAATGTGTGCATTACATTAAAGTTCCATCATCCTGTGTGCATTCACTATGTTTCCATTATCCTGTGCGCACCGAAATGTACGATTACATTAATCTTCAGTGGTGTAATTACTCCTGGTTGTAATCAGTAACAGCTGTGACATTCAGACTGGAGTTCTATAAGCAATAAACTTCTCCCAGAATTTAATAAGCAGAGTCTTTTTGTAGTTTTATGTTGTGTTTGTGAAACTGTTAAGGAAACTTCATGTGTTGGAATACAACCTCTCCTCCATCTCCAGTACCTCTATTTACAGAATGTTTCACAATTGCCATTTTCTGCAGTCCCAGTTTTTCCCCAGTGACTTTCCAAAGTCTCTCTATAGGTGCAGCGAGCATCCTACAAGCTGCAAACAGCAGAAGCCAAGCCTACTCTCGCAGCCCTTCTACTACAAGGCTGAAAATTCAGCCTTCCCACTGAATGTGCAGACAACCTGAAACTAAAATATTCATAAAGAAACCATTTATTTAAATTCAAGTGTTGATTTTGAAGCTCAGAGGACAACTGTTCAAATGTAATTTCATAATTACACAGTATAAGCAAAACCTTTCAATTAACTAGATTATTCCGGAGTTCCAGCAATCTTCCACATGACAGATCCACTGAACCCTATTCTACTGCCAAAACACCTTTTCTCTCCTCTGACAATTTCTGGAAGAAGCCTCTATAGTTTCAGTATACTTAAAAAAAATAATTATAATTTAGTACAGCACATACCTGTTTACTTTCTGATTCAAAATAAAAATTCTTTTGATTATATTTATTTAATTTTCCATTTGAGAGAGAAAATAAATAGCTTTTTTAAAAATTTAATTACCTGAAGCTGCTGGCAGAAAACTAAAATAAATTACAAAATCCCTCTACATGCTACATTTGATTGTCAGAATCTATGTTATGTTAAAGTTGAACTTTACAGAGGAATATACAAGACAATATAAATATTACATTTATATTTAAAAAAATAGGTCAAAAATGTTTGTCAAGTATAGCCTGACAGTGGAATAATGTAAATGCATGTCAGCTGTAATAACTGTCATAAAAATACACTAAATACTGCTTAAGACTGTAAAATGCGCAACATAATTCCACATCTTTTTCACCAGTTAACAAATTTAACTCAAAATCTAATTATCGTATTGGGAGGTGGGGGGAGGCAGAAGGCAGTGAAATTCAGACATATCTGTGCCTTTGTTGTCTTTTTTTGTTTTCAATAGGAAGTCTTGAGATTTAAAAATATATTTATATTAGTTTCCTTTGTTTAGAAAGCAGGAAGGCTTAATTCACTAAACCCCTAATCTGGAAAAAGAAAAATACTACTAAACTCAATACTAGTAAAATCAGAGATTGCTAGGGAGCTCTCTTTCTTAAAGAATTCTTCTAAAAAGAAAACAGCAAACAATTAAAAGCCTCTAAAATAAGTTATCAAACATCCTTTCATCAAGAGCTGACCTGTAAGACCATAAGTCTCCCATTTCATCTCCTCAGGCATCCATACAATAAAAAAAGGCCATCAGCACTGCATACATATTCATAACAATCTTCTTGCTTTGTATTAGGCAACTTAACTCAAATTCATTATACTGAAACCAAAGCCAAATTCCCAGATTTTATCCTCATTTAGAGAATTAAGAAGTCTTTAGGTGGTGCTATAAGCAGTTCACAGACACTGTGCTGATGAGAATTATTAAATAATTCAGATTCGTTGTCATAGATTATATCACATACAAACATGGATGAAGATGTAGAAGGCCAAAACCTCTCCACTGACCTTGCCAGGATTTTCTCCTATCACCCTGCCTCCCCCCTGCAATCCACCATATCCCAGGATTGTGCCTAAGCCCAGACACAAAAACTGAGGACATCACTATCCAGCTATCCTGTTGGAAAATCATTCATTAAATCAATTGTCTGGTTAGTTCACTTCTATATCTGATATCCTAAATATACCTTTGTAAATACTGCGACACCAGTACCAAAACTTTGACAGTCGCACAGAAGTTGTATTTGAATATTTTCTGAGCAAAGTGGTGCTCATAGCCATGGCTAAGCTGCCCCTTCAGTGCTGCAGGCAAAAGTCATGCTGCAACACCGGGTCTGTTCAGCTACTTCCTATTGCCAAACATCCCTGCAAACTGGCAGGGCAGCTAGCTGGAGAGCCAGCAGCAAGCTCAACTCCAAAATCCACCACAGTCAGGTTTCTGACACGTCCTTGAAAACGTGTACCGCAGCGGAGCTGAAGGATGCTCTGTGTCAGTTAACCACTGACACTGCGTGGAGGGGAGAGGAAGGGGAGGTAGGCAGATAAACTGTCTCACCAGGACACTGATGATATGCTGTTGGGATCCCAGAGTTTACACTAATGCAGTACAGTTCACTCTTGTGGAGTCCAGTGAAAGCGTTTACCTTTCCATTCCCTTTCAGTATCTAGATGTAGCCAGTCTGTGAACTGAAGAGCCAGTAATAAACAGAAAACACTACTTAAGCCTCATGGGATGTTCACTTCCTGACCAGGATGTATTGATAAGAAAAGACGCAAACTGAGCTCTCATGGTGGTTAAGCAAGGGAGGGGGGAAAAAAGAAGAGAGGAAGAGGAGAAGAGAAGAGAAGAGAAGAGAAGAGAAGAGAAGAGAAGAGAAGAGAAGAGAAGAGAAGGACCTGCACGAGCTTAGGGAATGTTAAGTTAAAAAAAAAAAAAAAAANAATGTCAAAAACCACTATTTAAGATCTTGTGATTTTCAGGCTAATATTGCAATGGTTAAAACACTTGGTTTTGAAGTTAGCAATGCTGAAAAATAATTGACTTTACATGCAATAAGTGGCAAAACAGAAATTATACAATGTGTTAGTGATGAGATAGCTTAACATCACATATCACAACATTAAGTTCCCTGGGTTCAGAGTTTTCTTTTTATTTAATATTCTTTCCATGCTGGCACAGCCAAAGAGCTTGTTGAAAATGGCTTTAATGAGATTACCCAGATATAGACCCAGCCTGTATTATAAATCCCTGAAAAAAGAAATTAATAATGGAAACACTGTCAGAAACTGAACTATCTATCATAAACAGCAGTGTAATTACTCTGTGTAGGTAGCAGAAATGCATTTACTGAGTTGCATGCTGCAGCTCCACATAATAGCTATTAACACCTTAGGATCCACATTTCACACCCCAGCACCTTTTCCTTTGCTGTCTGCCCTCCACTGCTTTCCTCATCCTTCCTCCTTACCCCCACAAAAGACAAAACCCACAACAAAACAACCAACACCACCAAGCAAATGAAGTTGGCACAGCACTCAAGCCACGGATCTGTAGTCCATTTGCAAAGACGTATTTATCCATCAAAAGGCAGATCCAGACCAGAGACACTCAATTTACATGACCAATTCAGAGCTCAGATAAACTAAATATCCAGATGTCAGACAAAGGAGCCATGTTCTTTGAAAAACATCCCAAATTGGATTTGAAAGACTAAACACAGAGATTTAATTATTGAAATGTGGACATGGATCTAACTGGCAGCAGATAAAGAGGAGAGACAATGCTACAAAAAGTTGTTCACAAAAATGAAGCTCTCTGCACAGTCTGATTTCTGCAGTGCTGAATCCTGCAGTTGTGAGACATCTTCATTTTTGTTCGCCATGCACTAGTTGCTTCTCTCAAAACAAACATTAATTTATCAGAGAAAAAAACCCATTAGAAACACATACTGTGGGCCTGACCTAAAACCTGAATAATATTTCATCTTGGCTCCATGCTGAAACTCAGCTAGAAAGAGGCTGGAGTCCAGAGCTTATTCCAACCAGGTAAACTAAAAACCTGTGTTAAGCATTTCTTTTGATACTCCATGGAAACTCTCTTTTCACTATCCACTTTTTTTTTTTTTTGGCACAATTAGCATAATATTTTTTTCCCAAGACTAATACTAAAAACCTAATCCTAACAAGTTTTGGCTGACTTGGTGGTATTCCCAACATACGAAGCACATTGAAAAACAAGGTTAATTGCAAACAGGATTTCGAGAATTCATCAAAACCCCTACAGATCAAAAATCTAAATGACAAGCCACTGGTTATAGTCAAGATTAAGATTTTTATGACAGATTACAACAGGCTAATATATCAGCTTTCAAATCAGTGTTCTTTGCCCTAACCCTAACTCTTCTTCTTCAGTATTACTTACATTTTGCATTTTTTCTATTTTCTCCAAAACTAGGCTACTGCATTGACAATTGGCCAACAGCTCATTCACAGACACTGATACTGATTTATTTTTAAGCAGCTACATTCTAAGAATGAAAATAATTGATTTTTTTTCTTGTCTCTGACTTGTTACAAAAGTTCACAGGGAACAACCAAATAAAGCTTTCAGTCAAGATAAAATATACTCGCTAATGCAGCTGTAAAGGGTGAAGAGAATGAAGAAAAGCTTCAGCAACCAATACAGCAACCAGAACCTTTTCTCCATCAAAGAACTCTAACAACTGCTCCCAGTCAGGTGCTTTTTTTTTGGGAGGGGGGGTAACTACATCAAAAAAACCAAACAAACCAAAAGGAACTGGGGCAAAGTAAGGCCCAAGCTTTATTCATTACCTTTGCTTTAATTTGCTCTCCCATCTGCTGGTGGCAATTAGCTCTCCATCACAGAAGACAGTGGGCTTGTCCCCATCCTCAGGAGAATGCAAATTTGTTCCTCCTGGCAAAGGCCTGCCATGTTCTATAGCAACACGCTGCAATACAAATGAGGCATATAAATTACCATTTGTAAACACTAGTTATTAAATCTTTCAGTGTTTTTTCTACCAAAAAAATGCTTTGATACTTCTTTGGCTTTATACAACACCATTAAGTTGCTTCGCCTAGCACAAAGTCTTCGTCTAAAAGCTTTTAACACCCCCAGCGACACATGGGAGATTACATCTGGAGACTGAAAAATCAGATGTAGTGTACGCTAGGGTTTCTAAGCCTCAGGGTTAGAGATCCCACCTATATTAGCACCAAACAAGTCAGCTTTCAGTCTTGGTGTTGCTACAATGCATAACAGGAGTGCCGGGTACCCGCAGTATTGTCTTGTTTCCTGACAGTGGTGTCCAGTTTGACACTGCCATCACACCTCTGCCACGCAACACCAAGAGCAGCTCTTGGCTGGTGGCCTTCTGGTTGAGAAGTAGTCAGTGACAGAGTCTGGACATATTTTAAGTGTACTTTATATATCTATCCCATAGTCTGTTTACTAGACTCTGATAAGATGCAGGAAATAACTTCTGTTAGGACTTTCAGCTCAACACCAGAAGTTTTATGGAATTACTTCACCTCAGGAACTGGTTTTAATGAGGAACCGAGGCCATTTCCCAGCTCACACAATGCTCTCATACCTATCCTGCATAAACAAGAATCACCATAAAGGTCTTCCTGAATATAAGTTAAAACTTAAAAGTTAAGCTTTGATCTTAAATCAAGAGGCATATGTCTCAATTTACACACTAATTTGCTCCACTAACAGCGATTACTACAACTCATAGCAGAAATTTTTTTTTCACACATATTCACACATTTTTGCAATGTTACAGCAGGAATGTTTCAAAACTCTACAAAAATAGTAAAAAGAGTGTAGAGTAGGTAGGCAAAAGCCAGCTGGTCATATTAAGACACTTTCTAGATCTACTGCTTAACAAAAGAGAACAAAACCAGAAAAAAAACCAAAGAAACAGAAAACATGGAAATACTGTTAACATGCTAATCTGAAGTATGGAATAAATGAGAAATTTTGAAGACAAAATAGTCAAAATCATTAGCAACACTTAAAGTTACCCAACTATTTTAGAAAGATTTACTCTAATAACATTAACAATGAATCAGTATAGTTTAATTACTGTGAAATTAAGTTCCTTTGAAGAAAGACAAGAAAAAACTATTGTTTTCTAAAATTGATTTCTGCATTGGAAAACGAATTCATTATAAGACACAACCATATCTAGGCATCAAAGCAATACAGTTATTTATATAGTTGCAGAGTTGTTATTCATGGAGGGAAAGCATTTAAGGCATTAGCTGTTATCACTAATAAACTCAAAACTGATTGTTCTATTAGAAACAGTTGAATCAAAGCATCCAAAAAAGCAAAACTATATATATATGTATGATTTCAAATTGTCTTGCTATTAAGGCACAGCTTCTAAAAAAGCTACTGCTACTCCAGCGAATGAGCAAGTCTGTCACTGATTGAGAACCTGATAGCTGTGACACACTAGCAAGCAAGCTTCTTAACAGCCCAGCCTTTCAATCCTGGCATGATCAAATCATTGAATTTCAACATAAATATGTCATGCCTTGAACTGTGTGTTGGAGGCACCACAGAGGATAACATCACTAATCATAGAATCATTAAGGTTGGAAAAGACCTCAAGGATCATCAAATCCACCACCTAACCCACTAGACCATGTCCCCAAGCACCACGTCTACTTGTTCTCTAAGCCCTGTGTTTCCTGAAGCCATAGCTGCTGAAGTTATACTGAAATTGGTATATATGGAAAAATTACACCGAGTTGTCCACTACTTTATACACACCACTAAAAAGTCAAGATTCCCATCAGTCAGAGTTATGCTGTTTAACACCTGACAGTTTACTAGTTTCGCACATTAAACTTATTGCCTCATTTTATAGTGCTGCCATTGAGACAGAACTGTTTAACTCCTTACCTAATTATTATTACCAAATTGTACTTAGTACAGGGAGTCACACAGCACCATTAATTATCTGATAATGCAGAATGTAAAGATTTTAAAGGAAACCACTACATCTGAACTGCTTTAGAGGGCCCTATGCATGTTGTGAGCATGACAGACCAGACATTGCCAAGAGATCAGCCTTCTTAGAGTCATATTTGTGCCTCAGAGAGGCAAGTAAATAGATCCTGGACTCTCCACAACATACTGTGCCTCGAGATCCTTACTATTTTTCAGCTTTATATAAAATTTAACTTTAAAATAAGAAATTATTTGGAAGACTCAGCATTTCCCTCTTAAACACCTTTAAGATTTTTGCTTTTGAAGAAATTAAGGTACTGATTAAGCAGTGATTTATTCTATTTCCTTTTTTTTCGAGCCAGCTATAGAGATCTTAAGGGTCCTTTAAAATGGATACCTACGGCTATGAAAATACCCACTAAGGCAATTGTGGCTTTCAGAGAATTTTCTACAAGCATTATTTACAATTTGTTCTAATCAGCAGCGGCAGCGTTGGCATCTGCACCATAGCAATCTTAATCAGAAAAGGCAACACTTAATTCTGGCAGTATTTAGAATTCTCTCTCCTAAAAGCTGTTCGATGTTTAGGTATCTTGGTACTGTAATTTAGTGTTCAACTGACTGTAATTAATCAAGTCGCGATGTAATAAAAACACACGGATGTTTCCATTCAAAATGCTCAAACAGTAAGTATATACTTAGCCAACGAATCAAAATCTGCCTAGAAATGTTTACAGACCCCACTTAACTTACTGACATTTACAAATGCCACACATCCTGCAAATTTACATTCGTGCAGGCAATGAATTTTCTTGCACATAACAGACCATCAAGCCATGCTGCTCTGACAACTGAGTACCTGTGGTAACAACAGCAACCTCAAAATTGTACTTTCTCATTTAGAAAACATTATTTGCTAAGATTCCAGGTGGTTAAAGTGTTAGAAATACAGACCCTAGGTTTGCTGATAAGAGTAAGCTCAACAGGGTGTTAGGTTATCATCCCACATTTTTACGGTTTTGCCCAGTCCGGCTTGACAGGCCCAAGCAAGCCGCTGCCATCCCCCTGAAGCTGACAGGCACACACACTGACACTGCAGTAGCAGGGTAGCTACTAAGAGAGTACATCTGCTAACTCAAATGAACCTTATTCACATCTCTGGCTTAAAATATAGATGTGTACTCTCACACTACCTAACTTTAAGCTCCTAACTAAAATGGATCAACAGCGATTAGAAACAGAAACATCTATGGAGCAACCCAGAACCACCAAAATGCTGAACCAGTTTCGGAAAGCACATCCCTCTTAAGAGTCCAGCACAACTAAGATTTTAATTTAGCGACCATAGTTCATTATGCAAAATTAGTTACAAATAGTAGTGATTCAAACCAAGAAGTCCTGTAGCAAAGGATTCACATTCAGGATCTGAAAAATTAAATCCAAGTTTGTTTTTGCTAGCAAAGATGTCAGATCTTGGTCTATTACGTTTAATTTTTACAGTTACGTCATATATGGCAGGGGGAGAGACGAACAGAGGATTTCTAGCCCCTACAGGCAACATTTTCATGTTTTGTGGTTTTGTAGGCCTTTGCTATCATTTGTCCATATTCTTAGCTCTATATGGCTGACACAGGTGCACAGTTACTCCCAATTTAATGTACTTATAAGTTTTACTGACATGCCAGTTTCTCCTTAAAGGTAAGCCACAAGACGATTTATCAACCCAGACCTAACAGTGAGCCCCAAGGTACCATTCTTATCTCCCTACAGTTCAATACTTTCCTTGCCATCATTACTCTTTTTTCCTGGTGAAACTACGGGTACAGTAAATCAGCAGCAACACAGCCACGTTACCCTGAAGGGTATGAGCAAATGGCTCTTAGAAGAACGCAGACCTCCAAAGAGAGTAATCACACGTCTCAAAATACTTCTTCAATGTCTGTAGTCCTGATATCTCACCTCCTAACCAGAGTAAAGAAATGATTAATTAAGCCCTTGGTAGAGGAAATAGAAAATAATACAACAAAAAAGCATTTTCATTAGGATATGCAACACAAATCTTTCTCTATGACCAAAACCCACTAGTTCAGCTGTTCCAGTTATGCCAAACACATTCATATAACTTAGTAAACGTTACTGTAAAGGTAAAGCAACCAGTGATCATTTTCTCCTGGAAGTATGAGCATACACATCATCATACTCTTCCTAAAAGAGGGGAAGTCTTATGTAAGGTGACACTACACACATCTATAAGGAAAAAAAGAAAAAAAGAAAAAAGTAATTAAATTTTTGGCCATCAGCCCAGTTAGCATTTACTCAAGGGAAGAAGAAGAAGAAAAAAAAAGTGGTGCAGGAGATTACACCTGTCCTGAAAAGCAGAAACATCTGCTGAACTCATAAATTACTGGATTAGTTCTGCCCCAGGAAGCCAGCCTGGTATACATACCCTCTACAGACCAGTTTCACTGTGTGCAGTAAGAAACAGAAAAAGTTGTGCTGAATTAATTTCCCATTAGAAACAAAGGGGGGGGGGAAAAAAAGCTCAATGCTGAGTGCCCGTTCCTTCTGCAAACTACAGCATTGCCTGCATTTGACAGCACACCTCTCTGAAACATTTAAAAGTACAAGCTGTAAGGACACCTTGGCACATTAAGAACATTTTAATGGACTGGCATTGCGGCCTAGTTTATTTTGAAGAGTGACATTTCCAGACAAACAGTAAAAAACAAAAATTACACATTCATCACCCTAATTACCACAATTAAAAGTAGCTCAAATTTTGGTGGTCTGCATGACCACCCAACCCTACTGGCTGAAAGGGTTCATGCTACCCTTCCCCCTCATTATGGAGACACTCCTCTCCACTTCCTCTGCCAATTAAGGCACACGGCTTCCCATGCTCATTGGAGAAAGTTGGGTGGAGACCTGAGAACTTTTGTCTAGGAAAGGTGAATAAGCAAAGAGAAGGCGTGCACCCAGCACCTCAGGACTCCTGAGAGGCTGACAGACTCCTCAAGGACAGACTCATCCCAGGATCCAAAGGGTGGTGAAAAAGTCCTTTCTGACTCTCTGAAAACTTTTCTCTCTGTCTTCTCTCCTTTCCCTTTCTCTTTTCTCTTCAAGCATTTCTTGATTTTGCTCTCTGGCACTTATGGTAACACCTGAGAAGTTTCATGGCAGCTCCTTTTGGGACTCGTTCAAGCAGGTTTGCTTATTGTGATCAGTGATTGCTCATTTTAATATTGTCATTCCAGTTAAATGCTCATGAACACTGAGTATTTGGAAATAAGTGAAATCTTCAGAAAGTCATAACACTGACAGAGGTTTTTATCCTCTGTCTAGGAAGGTAGTGCCACTTTTCTTATGTGGCTGGAATTAATGAAAACAACAGTATAAAGAAAACTTCATACGTTTCTGCTTTTTGTAACATTTCAAGTTCCTTCCCCTAACTTGCAACATATTTTAATATTTTTTTTAAATAAGGCATTCATAGTCCATTCTAGAGGATAAACATTTCATGATGAATTCCTCCTGAACTGTAAAGGTCACAAAGGAAAGTTCAGTACATGGAAAAGCATCAGTCCTAATGCTACAGCCATAATGCTGCCTTCCAGCGCCAGGCTCACTGGTATTGCACAGACAATGCATATCTTCTCTGACTGTAATTCCTTCTACTCCAGCATAGAGGAGAAAGCAAATCATTTGTCTCTTGCACTGATACTATATTCTTTGCTTAAAGGTCATCCATAAATTTTGAAGTTTCTAAACCAGTAGGTGTTTCTAAATAAAGCATTTCTAAATCAAAGTTTGACTTGAGAACTAAGAAGTACTTAAAAATTTCCTAGAGTACGACTTCAAGTTGTCAGTCAGTTTCCAGTTCACCCAAGGTAAACAATCTACTAGAAATACACTGGATTTTTGTCTTGCAAACATTTAAATCAGCACATCACAGTTTTGCTTTTGTTTTTGCAAATATTTGGTCTCTGCCAGCTAAACCTACCACCAATATGGTTACAATTTCACAACTGAATTTTTGGGGAGAGGGTTGAAAGAATAAAACATACCTTGTTTCTGTTACAAGCACGAGCCTTTTTTGGCTTACACTTCTGATCACACCTGAGCTAATTATACTGCAATTTGCTACCAAGAATCAAATGTGTTGTGCACTGACAGGGATGCAAACAGAAAACACAAGTAATACCTGAACACTCACGTCTGCCCTAAAACAGGAGTTTCTCTCTGATGAAGGTCCTCATGATTCATCACAGCATGAACAACGGAGCAGAACTCCTCTTAAGTCTAGAGAAAGCTTTCCTTTCAAGGAGGCAACTATACATCATGTCACTGTGATCTGACAGCATCTAAAGATTACTATGTTTCTGATAGCTCCAGGAGATAAGGTTAAAAACACAGACATTTACTGAATTCCTTTGCAAAAAAACCTCACAAGCAGAAGTTAGCCTAGTCTTGAAGAACTGCCTCAATTTCTGCAGATGTAATTTTGTGCCCACAATTATTTGCAAGTGCAAATTATGGGCCCAATCCAGTACTTACTGAAGTCAACAGAAAAAAGTCCTATTGATTTCATGAGGGTTGAAAATGAAGCCTACTTATCAAAGTGCAGCTGCAAATAAGACACAATTCCAAGTCCTCAATGTAAGAGGTAAAACTGAGTTACATCTAAAAGTCAGGATCAATAGCTGTTAACCCGCTGGGCTGACAGCACTTTATTACTGTTTAGAAGAAACTGATTTTGAATTACTTACATAACTACTTATGGTCTTTTTGCAAACTACCCTGTGTCTTTATGACCACATACAAGTAACTTCAACAAAATGAGAAAAGAGAAGAGAAGATGGGTATTTCATGCCTTAAAGATGCGTGTAGTGGGCACCTTGGGTGCATTTATTTTAGCAGACATAAAGTAAATCTTTATGGCATGCTCCCAACTAGTTTCTCACAAATACAGCTGAGAACTTCAGCTAGCAGCTGAGGGCAGCTCACTATCTTCACCTGCTTGCTGTGAAACAAAGATATCTTGATTCCCTCCATAAATGAAGTGACAGTTTAGAAGCAGTAAATATTTACATTTTAGTCTGCTTACTTTAATTTTGAAGGAACTAGATTATCTTAACGATTTTTCTGTATAACAACTTAATACTAAGAAAAGCAAATAAATCCCCAAAGGAGAAGTTAATAGCCTATATTTATGCTGAATATGAGTATTAAAATACTTAAGTTTAAAGTGAAATAATGGTACTTTTCATCATGGAAATTCTTGAAATCTATCAGACAGGTACTTGAATACTATGGCCAAGGACATACTTAACTTGATGACTCATTTTACCGTATCTATTTCATGACACTGTATATTTACAACAGAGTATTTTTCTTGCTTCAGTATAATAAATGCATTTGCACTAAGCAAAGCAGAAAAAGACTCTGATGTAGTAATTGAAAAATTCTGGTAAGTTTTCGCAGGACTTAGAAAAAAAACAGGAGATTTGATGGACAAGTCTACAAATCAAAAATACATATTTGTTAACAAACGTTAGAGAAGTGATTTTATAAAGCCTGTAATATTTGAGACCAGATTGTCCCACACCCAGCTGAGCATGCACATCCTTAAGTCTTTCCCCAACTGCTTGGGATAACTTCAAACTCCTAGTGAAGTTTTAAAAACTGACAAAAAGAGGCCCAGAAGAAAGAAACAAGCCATGCTCCACCAAAGGTATCATCTGTGCCCTAAAAAAGGAAAGACCAAAACCATCAGTTACCTTCTAAACCTCTCAGCAACATCCCCTCACCTCCTGTTCCACAATGTCAATAGTCAACAGACTAACAGGAATGATACAATACAAAGAAGCAAGAAGCATACAGAATATGTTTTGGGGAAAAAGTGGTTGAACAAAGGAACACATCAAAATTAAATTAATCTGAGGCAGGTAACCAAGGAGAAGGAATTAGTACAACATACCCTAAACCTATCTTCTGCCCCAACAGATACACATAATGACTCACCATGACTACTGCTGTCTTGCTATCAGCACATTCACAGCAAAGCATTAACAGCACATCTGTTTCATTAAAAATAAATGATCAAAGGTAGGGATTATAAAACTTTATACTTTCATGAAAATAACCGCTGTTTTTACAATGCACCTCAAGGTACCAGGAACTCACCATATGCACTGCTTTCCTTTCTACTGCAAGCAGCATATACAGTAACTAAAAATTTGATCAATTAATAATCCTAAACAGAGGTATCTTTAGTTTCACATATATACTAATTTTCAATAAACACAGACTTGTTTTGCTAAGGACATTATTGTTTATCTGATAAACAACACAAGTGTGACATTTATTGTAAAAACCAATAACGGAGTCTTTTTCCAGCACTGGGACACAGACAGCTCAACACCATTACGTATTTGATTCCCTGACTTCTGTTGAATGAACTCAACTAACGAACTGCGTGAACTCAGCATGAACTTAACAGCAGTTTTACCCGAGTCAGCAGACTGCATTACTTATCTCTTTCAGACAACTTAAAGGAACCCGGCTCAGCAGCAACCATTGGAACGTCCAGCACCTGAGGCTCGGGCTGTTCATTAGGAATGTTCAGTTTAAGATGGTTATCTCATAAAGAAAAGGAAGCTTAGTGAGGAAAAAAAGAACACGACCAACCAAAAATACAGCCTCCATTCTCTTTCCCTGTTGCTGCAAAAACCCGCCAGTCCACCGAACCCTGGTAACTCTGAATGCACCATGATCAGACCCTACACAGCTCTGAAAAAAAGAAAGGCATCAAGATGCAGAGTTCACATTTTATATGTTTCTCTAGGTATGTACAAATGATTTCAGAGTCCACAGTTGTGAAAATTAATTCTGCTTTTACAACTCTGTGCCAAAACCTGTTTGAAGGTAATACAAGCACATTCAGAAGTCTGCATTCCAGATGTTCCAGGTTCCTACATACATTTTCACCAGTAACTTCAGTACTTTATCCCAAAGTTCCCCTGATTTTCAGAAGCCTTTTAAGGTGTTTTTGGAAGCCTTTCAAATTAACAACAGATAATCACTGCTCCAATTACTGCCTCTTCACTTTTCCTCCTTCTTAAAAAGAATACCTCGAACAAGGACTCGCTCTTAGACTGGCCTGTGAGATCAATACTACAAGATTTGAACATATGAATTTTAAAATATATTCATCTGCAAATCAGAAATTCATCTGCAAAACACAAGATATGAGAAAGTATTTCCCCACCTGAAGTGACACATTATTCTATTCTAACGTACATTGCACTGAATTTCAAAGAAGTGGGGATAAGACGTCTCTTGATACAGATCAACCTCTTCTCTAAAACCAAGTGGATTTGTGCAGCAGTCAGGAGAGGTCAGGAACTCTGCTGAGAGCAGGTGCTAACGTGTCCCTCTATTCCACCCCAATAACCAGAGCATATTCTTTGGCATTGACAACCTGTAATTGAGCTGACAAGCAGAGAAAAGAAGTCAGGTAAGACTAATGGCTCTATTTAACAGAAGTCTAAATTAGCAGTTGCATCCGAAGCTGGACACTCATTCCAGAAAAAAAATAAAGACAATTACTTACTTTTTAAACCTGAGAATTAATCTTACTAAAAATCATTCTAATGAGTGGTAGTAAGAAACAGAGTCAAACCCATGGTGAGATACTGAGTATATTCAGAGTACTTAAAGTATCACATCAAGTGCCATGATGAAAATATGTAAAAGAAATTACACAGTAATGTACTTCTCCAGCTCCTATCCTAGGCCACCAGCAGAGACCCCACAGGATGCCGGCAGGACATCCTCATCTTTATGAAATAACCTTTTCAGTCAAAACCATACATATCTGCTACTCCAAAGTATTATGCCATCTGATTATGTCAAATAATTACATTCCAATGCTAATCAGCAGACATCAAGCTGCAAAGTCTGCAACATAATGTTTTATTCCTCTTTGCAAACTATGCCCTATCTGTAGAATTATGACTATTTAATGATGTGCAGTTTTCAGAAGTGAATATTTTATTTTCATTAACTTTTTCTATATTCTGGTTTCCAAAGGTCTTTTAAATCTGAATGCTCAGGTACTTCTGGGGTAAATAAATGGCTTGTAATCATCTAAATGCACCAGGAGGTAATTTGTTTGAACCCCAAAACCTTCACATATTTTGATCTGTAATATTAACTCATAATTACTACATCTCCTGCACGTAATAGACAAGATATTAGTAGCGTTATTCACATAGATTAATAACTTGGTACACAAACAACTTCTTGCACAGGATGTCCCCCCACCATAAACGGATAGGTGACATTACTGCTGTCTTCGTTACTACCAAATTTACACAGGCTTAACTCCACATCCACGTGCTCTGAGCAATCACTTTTGGATAAAAACACCAGAGCCAGTCAGGCCATCTCAGTGTGCATAACTGCAAGCACATACAGTTTTTGAAGAATCTAACTTTTAAAAGTAAGGGTATTGGAATGGCTCACGAAATGGCACTATTTCACAAAAGCATAAGCTTCACAGACATATCCTAGAAGAACAAAAGACAATCTTTGAAAGCTTCTATAATAAACACAACACACCTGCTCTGTGTGTGTACACACCAAACACATCTGTATCTAAATAAAGGACACACAGATGGGTATTTCCATGTCTAATTAAAGTTTCCACTCAAAGACACTTCAGTAACAAAGTACAGCACAAAAAAAAAATCAGAAATTACAGGTTGAAAGCTGCACACGCAGTCCGCTGACAGCACAATTAGCCGTGGGGAGGAAATTACACTTGTTCACATAGCCATAAATAGCCAGCACTGTGTTGACAAAAAGCACCTGGAACTTGACAATACCCAGGCCATTTGTTTTCTTCCAGTTATTATCTAAACAGAGAAACTTGCACCAAGTGACTTCTTCTGAAAACAAACAAACAAACCACCCACTTGCACAAAAAGTCAGAAGAAGGAAAAAAAGGATTATGGTATTTGTGATGGGAGTGCACACAGCTGATTTCCTTCTGCAAGTATCACCTCTGCTTTCAACAGAACAAATACCCACATCAAGTGTCAAACCTGTTTCAGCTGCCCAAGTGAGACATGGGGAAGGAAGAAGAAGAAACCATGAAATTACCCAGGAAAAGTCAATAGCATGTTATTTAACTTTACAGGCAGAAGTAAACATCATTCAAGCTGTAACTGAATTAAGGATAAACCAAATATGCACACAATTTGCTGTCATGGGAATCTCTGCCTCACAGTGCTAAACCCCCAGTCTCCCTTGACTGTATTTTTTTTTAACTGCTGATCAGGCTCCCTGCATGAAGAGACAACAGTCCCATTTCTCATCTCATCAACTTTCCTTCACATTCTCTGGGCACCAAGCAAACATACAGGTATGCATAAACCAAAAAGTTGTAGCAGTTCTTAAAGAAAGGACAAACTTATCTATGCTATTTACGCAAAATGAGGAAGAAACAAGCACTGACTAACCTAGGCTAGGTAAATAGCAGAAAGACTTGTTAACAGGATTGTCATAGCATTGTTTGACTTGTTAATAAAAAATTAAAAAAAGTAACTACAAAAGGTCTGAGGGACAAAGAACACTGACACTCAAGCACACATAATGAACGGGGAAAAGAACCACAGCCAACATGGAAGATGAGCTGACATCTCAAACCGCATTAATGGCCTCCTGCGAGTGGCCAGGGCACCCATCGGCTAACCCTTCTCAAGATTCCTCAAAAGTAGGCTCACTGCAAACTGGAGCTGTGCAGAAGGAGGCTAACTCCAGAACGAAGGACTTAGAGAGTAAAGAACAAACAGCCAGCACGCCACGCAGAATCCTACCTTTAAGAAATCTCTCTGGAAATCACCCATCTTTCCCCACCTTTCATTCTTCCAGGAAAAGCAATTGTGTACAAAGAAACAACCTACAATGAATTAATAACCTTTTAAAAATGGATCCTCTACTTACCAGGAGCATTCAGCTATTTCTAAATTGAATGTTACTCTAAGCCAACAAAATAAAAGTGAAGGGTATCTGTTAAGCACTGCTCTACCTCACCTTCAGACTGCAGGTTATCATCTTTCCTTCTGCAGGGCCTTGATCCCTTGGGAATGCTTTACAGCCTCCTGGCTACCCAAGGATCATCACTTTAACATCTAATTACCATCGTGAGCAACCACTGTAAACATCAGCAAACTTCAACAGAGCTTCCAAAGGGCAATATGCAACACAGCACAGCCAGTTCACATTAAGGTTAATTGGGCTTTCAGGAACTCTTAGTATTTGCTAAAATAAAATACAACTGTGGTCCAATAAAATTATTTTGTTCCTTTGTCTCAAAGCTGAAAGACTAAAAAAAGCTAGCTTCCCTCAACAGTAAAAGGGAAACATCTAGGGCATATTTGGCCATAACTGATAAATTCAACCCTTACTTTGTTCAACAGATGTTTAAAATGCATTTGCAGACTACAAAGCTGATTATTCACTAGTACTCTGTGACCAGACCATTTCTCAGCAGAGTTTTAAAGGGCAGTTTTATATATAGACAATAGAAGATTCTTACCAAGAAATTGCCCTTTTGGGTTTAAGAGGTATATAATAGAGCAAGCAAAAATAGTCAAAAGATGTTCAACTAACAAGACTACTGGAACACACCAGAACAGGTGTCTAGAATAATGTAGGAAATGCCCACTGTAATCTTTGTTTTGGGCTACAGCTTAACACAATAGCTACACCAAAGCTTTGAAAGCAAAAAGTCAGAACAATGAAATGAAGACTTACCAACTTACTGGTTTTAACTCTGTTTTGAGAAGGAAGAATGGTTAAATTAAGTTGGAACAGACCTAATTTTTCCTGTGTAATGCAGGGTCCATTCACAACATCATGGGAGTGGCTCTGAAGTAACCTCCCCTTTACCAGAGTGATGAAGATGGCAAGCCCAAAGAGGAACATGATCACTGTTCTCATTGTTGGCTGTTTGCCCAGCTGTGTACCACAGCACACTTAGGAAGAGCAGAGTGAACACTTGCTACTGCTGCATTGGTCAAATCACATGTATAAGGAGCCGTGCCCCTCTCAGCATCAAAGCACATCCAAGACACTTCACAGACACCAAGCAAAGCCAGCCAGCTCACCTCCTCTCCAAAGAGAAAGTGAGACAGGACCCAACTGCAGGCATGCACCACACTCAACTGGTGTCGAAGACACAACCAGATCTGTGTGTGCTTTAACAGAGCCTGCCTCACAGAAAAGGCACCTCAGATGGAAATTCTCTTAAGAATTCATGTAAGAGAAGTAACTCCACTGAAAACACATAATTCTTATGACTATTACAAGTATAAATGAAAACCATGCCTTTAAAATATTCAAAATTAGGGTCTTGAACACAAATAATATTTATCTTAGGAAGCAAACCCACTATGTATAATTAGAATCCTTGCACTGAGAGCTGAGTTACCTTGCCCCTGTTCCAGAGAAGATCAACAGTCCTTTACACTTAATTGTGTCTTAGGGCTGCTTAGCAGCACATGGCCAATGAACAGGCTTTGAGACGGAGGCTTTCGGGAGGCTGCAAAAAGCTTTATCAGCAGCTTCAACAGGAGTCAGCCTTTTCACCATCAGAATCTGCAGATTTGTCTAGATTGACAAAATTACATCTTTGATTAGGCAAAAACACTTAACAGTGAGCTTGGTAATTCCCAATGTGGATGCTCTCATTTAGAATTAAAGCAGCTTGCACTTTGAAAATTAATACAAACCAAAGCGACACTGCTTTAATTTAGGCTAATTAAGAGCAAATTTAGTGATTCAGTTAAATCATCTCAAATGCCCAGATGGATGCATTCCAGTCAGAACTGACCCTCTCAGAAGCAAGCTCTGAACTACTTGAGATCTCTCTCTCTCACCTACTTCACCATCTGGAGCAGGTACTCAGAACTTCACGTAAAGTTAAGTCTACGGAGATTAAGAAATTTTACCAGTCTAAAACCAGGGATTGAGTGTCTCTAATGATAAAAAAGCGCCCAAGACAAATGGATGTACCACTGGTATTTTAAAGGTTAGTAACTCATGAATGTTCAAAGTTAAAATCAAAAGCTTTACTCCAATGGAAAGCTGAAATACCTTTTTTTCAGCTGGTTTAATGTGTGAGTTTAATTTATTTTATCAGCAGTTGGTAAACTTGCACAATAAACCAAGCCTACATAATAAACCAAAGCAAAGAACACAAGCACTGGGAAAAGCAAAACAGTAATCGAAATAGAGTTTTATGGCCTGATGCCACCTAACGAGCCACTTTGATCCGTCAGTTCAAATTGTTGTAGGACCAGTTAACATATAGAAAACATCAGTCCCAGACTTGCATCTGGAAAACAAATTAGTCTCGGTTTAGGAAATTCACTACCTATCCTTATGAAATTAAGGTAGCAAGAAAGTAGAATTTCCAGCCTCATGTGCTAAAAAGAGCTAGAAACCAGCAGTGTAAACCAGCACTCTTTGGGGTTTTTTTTAATGTATTCCACAGCTACAAAACTGCTCATGTGAAAACCCTGTAAAATAACAGCACAGCAACAGAATTCCTGGCTGCATCTCTGGTCTTATTTTCCTTTCAGTAAATAATCATTGCATCATAATGAATATGGGTCACAAACAATACAAACGTCCTTGTGAAGTGCACATTAAGTCCAGCTCTCTCCTCTTCAGGTTTGATCCTGCTGCTACAATGAAGACTGATGAAACTCACTTTTCATTTGAAAAGCTCAGAATCAAAACACAAGCCCAACCCAAAACCTGAGCTTCTCTACAAATTCTTCTGTGACAGCATTTAACTTCTAAAGCCTTCCACATTTAAATAATGATTAAACACCAGATTGTCAAATGCAAATGTAGGCATAACGCTGAATAAGTCTTGAGTGACAACAGCCTCTCTGCCCTAATGGTCCAAAGGCCACTAAACTAAACTAAACTATTATAAGTTATCATTTAAGGAAGACTCTCTAATGTTGAATTATTAAAAGAGGTGCTTAATGAATGACATGATTTTCATATTTAGTTCCACTGAATAGGAAGTCATACGTAGGGTTTCATGCACTCACGTTAAAATACACATCAGAATCTCTCCCCACAGAATCATATTTTGACACATCTGGTGTCACAATTCATTGCAAGGGGCCCAAGAACCCTTACCCACAGGGAAGCAGAAAGGCAAATACCCAAAGGATTAATCTATTTGCACCACAAAACCCTTCCCAGAGAGGGGAGAGGGTCTGAAAGTTCGAGAGTCACCTGGGCTCTAAGAGCAGTCAATGAGAGATCAGGAAATTCCACGTGGAGGTCTCTGCTTCTTCCAGATCTTCTGAGATCCCACAGGTATTTGGGACGAAATGAAAATGAAACCCACGATTATTCATTAAGATGCATCTGCAACACACTGGAAACAAATGCTTGCTTTTACCCTGTGAATCCTCTTTAAAGCCCTTTGTGTTGTATCTTGAAAAACAACATAAGTACAAGTTTAAGCTATTTTAACTTCCTTGTCCAGCACCCAAAAATCCAAGGAGATAACAGATTGAAGGAAAGTATTAATTGAATTGTACACCTCTTCAGCACACTACAGGAATTCCTGAGCTGCGCTATGTGACAACAGCGGTATCTACAACACTGTGTGAAAAATGGGGTGGCAAAAATACCGTTTTGCCACAAGCCTGAATGAAGATTAAAACCCCATCCCAGAGAGACGCCATCGGCCGTTGGAAAGGTCACCTGTGACACTGTGGGGCAATGCCACACAGCCTCCTGGCTAGTGTTATTTAATAATTAATTCACGGCAGCACTCATTGCTTCCTTGGGCAATCCTGCACCTGCTGAAGGATGCTCCAGCATCACCCCAGCCATGGCCTCACCATTTCCAGACATGATAACCTTCAGGCATAAAACCAGTGACCATCCTCGGCCACTCTGGGTATTGTGGACATCGTTTAACATGTGAAAGGTACGATATGTCAGCAATACAAGCAAAACAGGAAGGAAATAAATCAGATAATGTTGATAAAGCGCAGTTTAAAAAAGGTAATTAAATCGGCAGTATCAAATATCTTCGTCCCTGATACTGAAGGCATTTAGCACTCAACTGTCGAGGCTTCGGAACAGAAACAGTTCTACCTTTCCCCCTGCTGACGGAAAGAGACCCGGGCTGAGGGGCGAGCAGCGCCGGGGCACCACCCAGAGCAGCCAGGGAGCTGCTGCTGGGGCCGGCAGAGAGCCGCTAGCGACGCTCCGCCCGTGACCCGACCCGGTGAGCGGTGCCGCACGCTCCGCCGCGGCTCCCCCGGCACCCTCCGGCGCTCAAGCCCAGGGGCCGGGCGGCACCTTCCGGCCGCGCCTCCCGCCGGGGAAGCCCCGCGTGCGTGAGGGGCAGCAGCGCCCGAGAGGGGCCCGGGAGAGGCGGCAAACCCCCTGAGGGGGCCGGGGGCCGTTCTCCCTCCCGGGCAGGCGGGACGGGCTGTCCGCTCCTCGCTTGGGACCGGCGCCGCTCTGGCCCGGCGGCAGCCACGAAGCCGCCTGAAGCGAGGGAGACGCGGAGTCCCGGCAGCCCCCGCCCCGCCACCGCCTCCCGGGCCGCGGCCGCCGGGCAGGGAACGCCCCCGCGCTGCGGGAGGGTCCCCCGGTGGTGGCCGCAGCTTCACAGCCCTTTCCACCAGGGAGCGGTCACTCACCCGCCGTCCGCGCCGCCCGACACCGCCGAGCGCGGCCGGGGCCGCCGGGCCGCGCTCCCCTCACCTCAGCGGGCTCGCGGCGGAGCGCGCTGCACGGGTCCTAGCGCCGCCCGAGGGCGAGGGGTGCCGCCCGGGGCACGACTCCGGCCCGGGGATGCGCACGGGGAAAGCGGCGCCTCCTGGTGGCAGCCGCACCGCTTTCCCCGGCCGGGGCTGTGCGGGACCCGCCGTGAGGGGCCCCGCCCGCGGCCGGACAGCACCCGGAGCAGGGGGGACCGCGGACCTTAGAAACAGGAGGTAGCGAATGCTTCAGCTTCAGGAAGTGCTAAAGCTTGTAAATCGGAGTTATGAACACCTGTCCGCCTCATAACTTATCGTCTCAGGCGTAGGAAAAAAAATCGAGCACTACGCAGATGCCAGCAGAAGTTCGGCGAAGGAGGCGTGGGGCTCGGCCAGGCAGCCAGCCTTCTGCCAAGGCAACGCCGAGGAGGAGAGACCTTGCGAGGGCAAGGCAGAGGCTGCGGGGCTCTGCTGGAGCTGCAGGGGAAAGCGGGACAGCTGCCGCAGAGGGGGATCTGCCCCATAGCTCATGCTTGGGGAAATTAATCTGCTGGGTATATGGAGATACACAGGGAAAGCATTGAAACCACTTCACCCCAGCGCTGTTGTGACAGTTGACGCTTGAAGGTTGAGGTTTGATTTCAGTTCTGCTGGATAATGAATTGTGTGAAGAGAGAAAGGGTGTTCCAAATCAGGCACGATAAAACTACTGCATATTACCATAGAAGTTTATATCTTTTACTTATAAAATACTTTGTTGATTTATAATTTTTGAGATTTTTAGTTTGCATATCCTCCCACAATAAATCCATTGGATATTATAAACCCAGTGACACTGTCCTGAAAAGCAAGAGTGAGTTACACCCCGTCAGTTTTATTAGAACCTTATGAAAATTGCCCAAAATACCTTTTACACATATAAATAGTGTTGTGCCTTTAATTTTGAAAAGGCTGTGATACTTCATAACAGGACTAGTGGGAGAAGGGAGGATTTGATGTTTGGAAAGTGTGAATGTATCTGTTTTTTCAAATGTTACTAAATTATTCTAATTCTGATGAATCATGGCATTCCAGAACCTAAGAATTTCACTGATCAAAGGATGAATAGTCCTGTCCTGAACATCACATATCTGAAGGGGAAGTGCTGTATTTAGAATAAAAAAAAATAAAACCCCTTATTTTTAATTAACATGTAATAATGGCTTGAAACTTTCACTAGTTTGAAATGCTAATGATACTGTTCTAGAAACTGACGAGAGGGAAATGAGTAGTGTAAGTGGCAAAGTACTCACAAAAAAAAGAGAAATAATATTGATCTTTTGCCCCCTCTTTTTTTTAGTCTTCTTACAATTTAAAAGAATCAAGTATTCTTATTCCTGATGCATTTTGCATAGTCCAAGTTAGGAGGCAGGATACATTTCTTAACAAGCCACTTCATAGCAGAGCTAAGACAGAGAGAATTTGCTCATAATTTAATGTTAGAAATATCATGGGGATGCCATAAATTTAAAAGCCAAGCAGTGCATATCAAATTCAGATTAGTGCACCATACATGTACCATTAAAGAATTAAAAATTTTACAGTTCTGCATTAAAGCCAATCAACTTTTAGATTATTTTAGTTGCCGCTCATGATAATGAATTTTGAACAGAACTCAACTTTGCTAGTGGAGCCTTCACCCTGGGGATTCATTTAAAGAAATGACTCCCATATATATATACACACACACACACACACACACACACATATAATAGCTATATAGCAGCCATATAGAAACATCCTCTCAAAAATTACAGTTTCATGATGTTAAGAGATCCAAATAACCATTCCTCCAAGTTGATTTATTACATGGTCCATAGTGGCAGAAACCAGCAGAACTCCTGTGACACCTTGTCCCAAAACCTGGCACCAGGGAATCTCATGCTGCAGCAAATCCAAAAGTTACAAATCCAAGAGCACTCTGTGTTCGTGGATGCACACGTGCGTGTACACACACATTATGTGCACACAGCACAAGGGCTGTAACGCTGGTGAGAAGCACAGCTGCAGGTTGCTGTATGTGGCTTCTGTCCACCCCAAGAGCCGGCACACTGCAGAACAGCTGCAGCCTTCGGAAGAAAAGCTATCTGAAAGGCAGCCCGAGAAGATGAAAAGCCTCCATATGCCACTGGTCACCCAGGTGATCCTGGAAAGGAAAACAATACAGAACAGAAATGAAGCCAGTAATAACAACCCCTGCCATTGTTATCAAGGACGCATGCCAGTTTATTGTCATATTTGCTCTTTTACAGTTACTCAATGCATTTTTCAGAGCAAGTTAACGTTCTTGTTCTTCAACAAAGATTTACACGTTAGTAATACACAGGGGAGGCTCATCTGCAGGGAAGTCTTGTACTGTTAGGGCTTTTTGCTTGTTATTTAATAATAATTATGACACATTCATTGACAAAAATCAAATAAAGGTTTACAAAAAGATTAAAAAAATAACCATGCATTCCTGCATTAGGAAACAGAAGCCTCCAAATATCATGAATGAATAAATGTAGGCGTAATTTTGCCCATTATTGAAAGAATAATTAGGCATACTAGCATAAAAGTAATCATCAAAAATAATCTAGCTCGCACGTCAAAGTTACAAAGGTGCTGTGTGATTAATAGCATAATTGATGTGCTTCATAAGAAAATTTATTTTTGAGACTAAAAAGAGAACTGTATATTTTCTACATATGCAAAATGGATTTGGCCCTTCACTAACCTAAGCTCAGCAGGGGACAAGGCAGATCTGGGGGTGGGGAGGAAGAGTAACAAAAATCTCGCAAAACCAATTTGTTGCACTAAAGATGAATAGAAATAATAGCTTTGCAATCGCAATAATAATTTTCTTCAAAAAGAGAGTAATAACTTGTTTAATTTCCCAGTTGTAGAAAATGCTTGTCACTGCAGTTTCTGCACACAGTAGAAAATACAATTCTAAGTTTAGCACAATATTCCATTGCCAAATTAAAGATACAGTAAAGACTTTCTCTTGAACTTGAGCAACGTCTTTTAGTAATAAAGTACAGATAAGCCTTCTCACAAATCATACCACTGTTTCTTACTGATTTAGCACAATAAATCTATTACAACTTGTCCACTACGAATAAATGTAGGCGATTAGGAGACCAGATCATCCCAGTAGCACACACTTTTTGTCCAAGTTATTGAGCTGAAGAGAGCCTTCTGAAGTCAAATTTGATGGAGTTACTGATCCATTTGTCTTGACTTATCTCTACAAATTAAGTTTATGCATATGACCAATGTAAGAGATAAACTGAAATCTGTTTCCAATCACAGCAACATTACTGAGGATGACTTTGCAATATTTTAACATATGATTCTTAGAAAACTTAAATGTTTGTTATCCAACACTAGAAACTACCTCCTGAAATGTTTTTTTAAATTGTTTTAACAGAATTAAAGATGTGGCAAAAAAGTAGGGAAAGAGTCTCCTAGAAAATAGTGGTGTTTTACAAGTGTCTGACAGCTTAAGGTTTTGTACATTTTAACTGAGGTAGGAAATAATTCACATTCCTACAGTTTTCACCTGTGCTTTCCAGCATGGTCATATATATTCACAGTCATAAATTCCACTGGAAAAAAGCTATATGCAACTTACCACAATGACCTTGTCTTGTGCATATGACTTATAAACATACATTAACACTTTTTTTCTACTACTGTCTATTTTATTACTACTATTAAGAGCAGAGCAGGTAGAACTGCCTTTTGTTCAGGTTTTCAAATACTTGTATTACAATGTACTATTTTTTCACTTGAGTATAACTTACTATATTTCTAAGAGACGGGCCAGAGCTGTAAATCCTCAGGGGACTTATGAGCCTAAATAAAAAAAAAAAATCAAACCCCCAGTGAATTTAATGGAATAGCTTTTTAATTTCCAGCTGTTTGGCTCCAACCTCATCCCCTGGGTCACATCTCAACTTGAAGAGGTAAGTTCTGTTCAGTGCCAAGTTTCATCTTAGGTGCTAAACAAGTTTTAAATTACTGCCAAATCTTGTACACTATCTTGTCATGAGCAGTTAGCTTTTTCACAAAATGTGTATTGAGCTGAAATAAGAAAATAAACATTAGTCAATGAGCGTTTGAGTCAAATCAAGTTTTACCACTACGCTAATTTTTTGATTTAGCAATTCCCTTGTGATTACACAGATCTCACCTTGCAGTTCTTGACTCGCGCACCCGGTGAGTGTGCATTTCCACATAACATCCAAGAAAGAGTCTTTTGCATAGTTTGCCAAAACCAATAAATTACTAGTGTTCGTTCCATAGTGGGGAGAAGTCATGCTTGTTGTTGGAATGGATTAGTCCTCCAGCTATCACAGATGTGCTTAAAAATCCAGGATTACATAATATAATCCAGTGTATTCAACAGGGATCTTTTCTAAAACATGTTGACTTCAGCAGAGGGGTTCAAGTCAGATTTTAAAAAGACAGTTAATCCATCAGTTTATATTCTTCCTATTATTTTACTTTATTTTGTACTAATTTCCTATTCATACTGTCTTTGAATACAAATACAAAATAAACCTGAAAGTCAAAACCGTGAATACAAATTTGAATATGAAATGTCAGGACCTATAATCATTCCTATTATGCCTGTATGCTAGTGGAGATAATTCTGGTTCTGCTGAACATGCAAATAAGTATTTTAAAGGAACTTGGAAATGAAGGGACGACAGCTTGCAATGGTAAATTGCCTGTTAGAAGTTCAGCCTTTCCCTGACACTGCCGCATTTCACCAGTGGGTAAGAACAATCGCGCCCTTTGAAGTCAGCGCCAATTTAGATATTGCCATGAGATATGTACATCCTGAGTTGCCAGTGAGTGATCATTAAAAAAGTGGTGCAATATTTAATGAAATGTTTAACAAATATGCAAATGTCAGACAGGAAGATAAGCCAGCAAATGAAAATATGAGTTAAGTAAAGGAATAAATTACTGAACATAGAGGCAGGAGTCAGCCACCTGTGAATTCACTTCGCAAGGAGTGAGTAGGAGATGAAAAATGTTCTGTTCTCTACCTCATTTGCACAGAATGGCCAGAGCACCCTACCTGCAGCCAAACCTGCTCCTTTGTTTATGAGATAAGACAAGCTCTGTGTCCTGGCTGTGTGTGGAGGATGGCTCAGCTCCTTCTGCTTTCTTCCACAGAGAGCATTGAGTGAGTGCAGAGATCTCTCGAGAGTGAAGCTGCCAGACATGTAGACCAGCGCGTGGGGAGGGCTCAGAGCCATGCCTTACCAACACCGATCCTGCAGGACCACTTTGGGCTTGGCTGCACGTGTATCGGATGAGGTTTCTAAGCAGAGCTGGAACGTCCTTCAGCCCCACCATGGACAAGGCAGACCTAGCAGTGAACACCAGTAACCCACCAGGCTGGATTTCATCACCCCAGTCTAGCACCAACTACAAACCTGTGCACACTCATGAATGCCATCTACAGATGCCAGTACACTGAAGCCTGGACAGCTGTTGGTTAACTTAATTAAACCTTTCAGCAGCTTTTTTGCTGTGCGGCTTCCCCCTTGGTCTGAGGCCCGAGAAGGAGACTGCTGCTGGAGGCAGGACCAACAGCTCATCCCCTCCAGGCCTCTGACTAACAAAGAGAATTCAAGACATGTCATTTACTCCTTCTGATACAACGTAGTCTTCATTAGTTTCCAGGTTAAGAATATAATTAAATGAAGTGTCTCAGCCAAAATTACCTTTTTTTTATTTGGTGAGGAAACACTGAAGGCAGAGTTAGACTCTGCTGTGTGGAGTGACACCACAGGCAGAGGGCTCATGTCAAGATGTTTCATTAGGAAATATGAAACAGATCCTGTCATGAAGAGTGATTTAATTCCCTTGATGTCATTATGAGGCACAATCGTAAGTGAAGTCAAATCTGAAAAAAGCAAAGAATATTGTTCAGCTATGGAACAATCAGGTATAAGCTGCAGATGAGTTTCCAGGCAGCTTGTGAACTAGATGATCTGAATAGAAAGTAAAGTCTGCATGGTACCCAGCACTGGGTTATAATAAAATGGCCTAAACCCTGAGAATTCGGGGTATACGATTTCACTTGTTAATTGCTTTTCCCAGAAGGTGGTTCATGTCTAGTTGGAGTAAACTGGATGTAAATATTGACAGATAGCAATTAGGTGACTACATAACACTGCAATTTTTCAATTCACACCAGAAACAACTGAGCCTTCTAATTCAACAAGTATATTTTCTTCTTTCTCTCCCTTCTTGATCTATACTTTTTTTTCCAAATCCCAGTGTCTGCCATATAAATAACCAAGAATATATATGACAATGTGAATTTTAGAGCAGTCAGAATCAAATAATAGCTGTAATTGGCATTAGATATGCTTCAATTGCTGAAGAAAAGATGGATTATTGCCATGAATAAACAGCAACCAAACTCCATCCCAGTGTTAATGTAATAAGCAGAAATTTAGCTTGTGACACCCATATTTGTTATATTCTTGATTTCCATATACCATAGTAGCAAGCCCAGCTTTCAAAGCAAAAGCAAGCCCAGATGAAATATATTAGCTGTCTTTTGTACAACTAAGAAAAGCAGAACTACTGATCAAAGTTGAAACATAACTTTCAAATGACTTTGTGCCATGAAATAATACTGGCAATTGGAATTGATGAATAAGCTACTGAAATAATGTTCCTTCAAATGATGAAAATACATTGTTTGCATGGGATGGAAGTTATGGGACAAGGAATATATAGTATAATTAGGAAAAACAGTGGAGCAGAACAGAACAGTCTACTGACAAATCTGTAGGCTGGGAAGTACACACCAGAGAAACGTTTGGATTATGGAGCAGTAACGCCAACAGGATCTCTGCAGCACAATTGCCTATTCTCAAGAAATGAGATTAAGAAAATCAATTTGCTCAAACACATACTTAATAAAATACCTGACGCCTCTAGTGAAATCTTCTTAGTAGATTCTTCAGAGACTAACAGAATCAGCTAACTTCCATTTTCCTGTGGTAAGGAGAATCATGGAGATAATAAACATTAACTTAATTTTAAGATTAAATAAATAACAGTACCTATTTTTTAATAGTTTGTGAATGACTCAATATTTAACAATAACTTGAAAAATAGAATTAAGTATTACTTACACTTTCTCTACTATCCTACAGCATTTTAGCCACATGGTTTCAACAGCTTGGACCAATATAAGTAGCTACATGCAACAGAGGACATCCATGATCTGTGCTTCATGGTGAGGTGTCACACTCAAGTTATGTTTATTTTTACAAAGTTAGACTCCAATTATAAAATTTAATTTGAAGCTGAAGCTTGACTTGTAACGCCTTATGGTATAGGTGGCAACTTTTTAATAGTTCTAAAAATACCTCCTGTGAGAAGTGCCAAATTTTAAACACAATGGAGGGAATTTACTGGACTTCAATGCCTTCCAAAACTTCACTTCAGATACTTCAAAATAGTTTAAATATTATGTTTATTTTTCAAGTGAAATCCACTCCTGGATCATTCCCAATAGGGCAAGCTAAGTCCACAAAAAAAGATGAAAATGAGAAATATTTTTGCTCTTAATTAAACTTATAACTTCACCAGTTTGTGGCAAACTTTTGAAAAATGCAATGGATGTTCCTAGCGGAGGGACAGGCAGCCCTTGGATATTGATGAATAAGTACACATCTCACCCTCTTTTCAGACCTTAAATAAATTGTTCCACTATTTTTTTCCTCTTGCAGGTCAATGGAGAGAACCAAAAAGCTCAAAATTAATAATTTCTTTCCTACTGCGTAAGCGCTAAGTTAGGAAGTACACATCATCCTGAGAGGCAGAGAAACATGATTTAATGATGGTTCTGTGAAGAGAAGTTTCTTAATGAGGAAGTGAGCACAGAAACTGAGCTGCTGCTTGAATTGTGAATGAAGTGTTAGTTTTTCATTTTTATTGTATATCAACTTTATTGAAAGCTATCCACAACCAGATGCTGACTCCAACTTTTTCTAATCTCATCACAGCAGGAGAAAATAATCATAACCTAGCCATAACTTCTTTTTTTTACTCAGCAGTCAATCATGGAAGAAACCCTGTCATTCAATTTCTTCAGTAAAGCTAATAAAAAGAGATTTTTTTTTTCCCCTTTCTCAGGCAGTACAGATGATCAGAAAGAGACCAACAGCAGAGAAAATGTCCTTGGCAAAATGGAGCTGGAGAAATGATATTACCAATTGCTGACAAACTACACATTAAATCTGCCATTTCATTCCAAAACCCTCGAGTCAAAGTATTTTTCAGTATTTTATTTGAAAGCTATTAATTAAAAAAAAAAAAGGTTAAATGGGCAACGCATAAGCAATGATCTAAAACTCATGCTGATTTTTAAATGAGGTTCCATTAATTTGATAGGATAAAACCCAGTAATTCACAGAAAACTCTTTTTGAGTTTTGTTTGTTTTTTTCCTCCAAAGCTGATCCTTTCTTTTGCAAGCAACCAAATGTGAGCAGATGCTCCAAATGGCGTGGGGTTGCCCTGACAGCTTTCAGCACAGCTCCTGCTTAACGCAGACCTGGCTTCCTCATTGCTGGAACTGCTCTAACAGCCTTGCAAGTCTTACCCTTCAGATTCCAGGGGCAATCCACAGGCACAGGCCACAAAGCAACTGACTCAACTCATGAAATTCCACAATATCTTAGTATCAGGTGATGTCTGTCTGGAAAAGGAGGAGAAGCTACCCGTGAGAGCAGGCAGACACGTTTACACACCATTTTTATGGTTCTGCAGCCTACTGAGCACCTGTTGAGAACAGATCCTCCACGAGCAATTTAAAAATGTATCACACTGGATAGTAACAAGCTCTCAGTACAGGTGATTGTTTCTGCTCTGCTTTCAGAAGGGAACTACAGGTTCTGTAGCCATGCTTTCCCAGGTTATTAATATGAGCAAGATAAAGATGACTGCACAGACATCTCTCCTTTCACGTTCAACTGCCAGTTTCATCTCTGTTTTGCTAAATACAGCCTTTGATGACACAGAAAAGCAATTATCAACAGTGTCACAGGCATGCTAAAAATAATTTCTCAGCACACAATAGATGGGTAGGTAGGTTAATTTGCCTAGTCAAGATCTCACCCACTTTCTTGGGGCTTTTTCATCTTGAGTGCATAGCTGCTGAATTTGAAATGCAGGTTTCCTTCCCTTCCATTGTAGGTTTCACCTGAAAAATTGTCTCATAGCTGCATTTATTATAAAGACAGGCACAAAGCCTTGTAATCTTTAATTAGCTCTCCCACTGAATTCAGGTGGTTAAAAAGCCTGAGGAAAATCTGAATGTGTCCCAGGCAGAGCTTGGCTGACTAGTATCACTGCTTTTAGAGCAACAGAAGTTTCACCCCTGTGCGAGTGGCAGCTCAGCTGAGCTCCTGTATGCACTTCAAACACCCCTAGTGACTCCTGGTGACACTCTGCAAGGAGCCAGATCGAACACAGCATTTGTTTTACTCTTTTTCCAATACAAACACTGACTGATATAACTTCGTGGCTATGCCAGACACACACCAAACAGGAAAGTGACAAACTTATTAAATTCCTACATTAATGTGAGGGCATGATGCATTGGCTTGAACTCCCAATAACCCAAACAAAGCAACTTAAGGCATGCCTGCCTACAATTCGTGGCAAGAGTATCAGGGATGCAGGGATATAATGCTGTTAATTCATCCGAGAGGCAAGGACAAACCATGATTGTGCTGGGCTGGAAAATAGGAATCACAAAGACTTTTCTTTCTGGTTTTGTTTGAGAAAGAGAGGTTAAAGAAATGCATTTGCTCTACTAGATTGCCTAGGGAATTGTCCTTGTCCAATTTCTTGATAAAAATGTATGCAAAAATGTAAGAATTGCTAATTAAAGTCCCTGAATAATTTGATTCAAGAAAATGAAATGCTTAAGTAGGTTTAAGAGGTAGGGTGGACATTCTGAATCATTTGCCTAATTAAAAATGCATTTAATTCAGAAGAGTAAACTTGTTCAAAATACTCAAACACCTTCAAACTATTGCCTGGCTGGCAGGGACCCAACAACACCATGCACTTGATGGTGAACCAGTACATTTTTTTGTCTGTGTGAATGAATATCTAATTCTCAGGTGTTGATGAAATACTTATTCTTCCTTTAAAACCAGACATAGCAAGGGCAGTTGTGAAGCAGATAATGTCAAATCCAGAGGTGTTTAAATAGCAACTGCCATACATCATACTTGGAAAAAAACCTCATGAACTCATGAAGTATTTCCTGATTGCAAGTTTTGAGCAATCACTTTCACTAGAAATCTCTAGTTTGGCTAACTATGTATCCTGGCATTACCTACAAACACACCTGTCCCAGGACAGGCTCGGTGTTGTCTTAACTGACCTCAGCAGCACCATGATGCCACCAGAAGACACTGCAAGTTACACGATGGACTTCCACAGGCAGGCACAGCTGTGATGTGCCCAATCCACTCACACAGGGGATGGATGGAAAGGATAACACACACGTTTAATATCTAGTTCACAAGTGCCAGACCTAAGCCATAACATATATCTATGCATCATCATCTGTTTAAGCATATGGATGTGAGCCACGTGGGCGTAGAGATATGCTCTGGGGCTTATCACCAACAGGCTTTTCCATTGCGAGCAGTGGATCAAGCACTGTTGTCCAAACTAGAGTGTATATAAAACCTGCAGTTTTCATGAATACTGAAAGTCTTGACACAGTTATTTCCTTATTCCTTTCCCCTCTTCACTACTTACTCCCAAAGCATTTAGGAAAGAAATTAAGGTATTAAGTATTATAGATTATATATTTACTAAATAAACGTAGTTTAAAAAGAAAATGTAATAATGAAAAGATCTGACTTCAACTAGACTTACGCACGCTTCCTCTGCGGCAACTTGTAGGGGTTACTCAGCTACTTGTATCGTGTACTTTGGCTCCATTCATCGATCTCACTTCTCTAGAGATGGGGGACACATTACATGCACTTGATCATCATGTTTTAAGTACCATTTTAAACAACTGGGCAGTACTCTGAGGGTATTATAAAAGAAAGCTCCTAGAATGAAGTAGCTGCTGCTGAACAGCTTTCAGAACAAGACGAACTTGCTGCTTCTGGTTTTTTGATTCTCAGAGCACAGTACACCACTTTAGTTCTTGAATGTCAACAAGAGAAAAACCAAAATTATTATATAAAAGCCTGCAGAGTGGATACACATGATCATTAAAGTGTTTAGTTTTTCAAAGCGGGGCTTTTTAAAGATGCCAATTTAAGAAACTGAGCTCTGCAACCTGTTATTGCACAGAGCACTGAAATGGAACAGGGAGAGACTGGAGCGTGAACAGGGAGGCAGCTGAAGGTGACTTAAAGGAAAACTGGAGAGGACTGAATCACTGGGCAGGGATCCTCCTTATCGGTGCACTTCATTATGCTGTACCAGGCACATTTTCAACAGACCACTGAACAAGAGCACCCCGGGAAAATGATGGTAGAGAAACACACAAGTACCTGGTGAATAACCACATCTCCTAGGTAGTGGCATGCCAGTGGCAATACATGAAGGTAGCTCGCTCTTCTCAGCCTGTAGCAGGCAACTGAACTATTTATTTCTTGAAGGGGAACAGGGGATGCAAACACTTTGGTTTGATGCAGAGGCAAGGTCACTTTCTAAGACAAGGAAAAAGCAGCAGACATTATGTAACATCATTATTTTCTGTTCTGCTTTTCTGTGATGTCATCTGACAGCATCAGAGCAAAGCAGAATTCCAGAATATGAAACACAGAAATTGTGAGGTGCAGACTAGCCAGCCTACAGCTGTTACTCTGGGTGACAAAGCATCTCTCTGATATCTGCAACAGAGCCCAGATTTCATCTCCTAATTTATTCCATTACTCACCCTGGAGCTTTCTTTCAAAGGAGCAAGCATTTCTCTTGTTGTACACTTTCAATTTTTCTCTACTTAGGATTCTCATGTGCAACAGACATACTTTAGAGGGCCATAAAGGTTTAAAGATATCTGAGTCAAAAAATATTATGTTACACGATTTTAAATTTCCCACTAGACCATAAAAAAGGCATAGTATTAGTCAGCACTAACATTTCCCCCATTAAAACCATGTCTATGAGACAAATTCTTGCATTACCATTTGACCAATTTTAAAAATCATTTAAGGAGGAAGCAGGAAGACCATTACAAAAAAAAAAAAATATCACAGAACAGAGCTCTTCAGGAGACAGGCTTTCTGTTGATTCCTTCAGGGACTAAATGGAAGTTCCATGAAATGGAATCTCAACCATTGCCACAGTACAAATTATAATACCTACTGCAGAAAGGTAAAACAGTACTTATTCCCTGCTTTGAGTCCTATCTTACTATATATTGTTATAAATGCCTCTTTCACCAGGGAAGCGTTAATGTTTTGGGTTTTTTGTCCCCCCTATTATCCCTATATAAAAGCAGAGAACTGAGCCCACATCTAGTGGGACTGGTATATATAAACTTACTGACTGTGATTTGCAGCCAGATGGAATACATTCGTACCTTCATTTTAGCATAAATCCAGGGAGGGTATGAGAACTTACACAAGTTGGATGGGGAATCAGAAGAGACAAATCAAAGAGAAATCAGGATCCCTCTTGTGACAACAATAGATGATAAACCTGTTCTTATGACACTATTGGCATGTTCATTAAGAGCTGCCGATCTCCATTCATACGGAACTTTCTGTGGTGTGAAAGGGCTAACAGGAGATGTACACTGATAGCTTGCCTAATGCTTTGATGAACCCACCTGGAAACCTGGATAGCTATCAAGCCATCCATAATGTGCTATCACTGAGGAAATCAGAGGGCAAATCTGTCTCTCCCTCATGCAACTGAGAGGAGGATTCTTGGAGAAAAAATAAAACTAATAAACCAGACCCAAAAGAGCTACAAATACGCATTTCTGCAAGAAGGATCGCTGTGGTACTGTTTCTATACAGTGTGATTTTCTTAATAACAAGCCCGGTTCTGGAATATTCTTCAAATGCATAAACACATGTTTGAACTCCTCTCAAATATAGCATTGCCTGGCTTTCAGACTATTTTTGATGGAACATTAGCTCATCCATGTCTTAGGGAAAAAGGTGCAAAGTGCTAAATTTCCCGTCTAGGACTGATGCATGACAGACTCAGCCATTCACAGGCATCAAGTTTCTTCTTTTCTCCTTGAAAACATATGCAAGGCTGCTGGTTTCAGATTAGCACAGCTATTTTGTTTCCATGACTTTGCAAAAGCTTTGTCATTTTCAACTGTGGGAACCAAAGCAAAAAGCTGCACTTGTCATTTTTTTGCAGATTTTCACATAACAAGTGCTTTCTGCATTATTTCAGCTGTTACTCAAGATTAATCACTGTCAGACCAGACGAATATTTTGGGAAATTTCCCGTCTAATGCAATGAAGATGGGCAGAAATTAGTGGGGGTGTGGGCGGGGAGGGGAGAGGGGAACAAAACTGCTGCTTTTCTGACTAAGTGCTCAAAAAGCAGTTAAGGAATCAAATTACCATTAAAGCCAATAAACGCAAATTTAGGAAAAGTTTTTTCTGGTGAAAGACATTTGTTATCATGCCAACGGCACCCTCTTTCTTAGGCATTTAATTACTGTAACATTCAGCTCCATGGGATAGCTGCTGGAGTAGTAAGTCTTCTTGCCCTACGTAACCTATAGAGACATCTAAACATCCAACGTTACCCAGCCGCCAATCACAGCGGTGCAAGTTTTCTTTGTGAGCAGCAGAGCTAATGAAGTTTCCTTTCCTCTATATTCACCTCCCCTGACTGATTGAGAGCTTTAACTCAGGCTTTGGCCAAGATCTCACTACCTGGTGGCTTCCCAGGCTGTGAGGTTCCCCTCTGTAAGGGCACTTCATTAAGATCCTTTGCCTGAACACCACCTATTTGGAAGCAACTTGTTTGACCACAATTTTTACTGTTGCCTCAAACAAATTTGCCTGAAATTAGCCAACAGGGAGAGAAACAGTTTGGCAGAGGTAATTTAAGAGACACAGGACAGACACTATCAAGGATAATGGGAATTCATTAGTCTTTCTTCCCTCAGAAATCACGCTAAACCCAGCGGAAAGCAGGACAATTCCTCTAGCATAATAGACAACAATATCCAACATGTACTATCTAATTTTCTCTTGATTTGCTCTCAGCAAAATGCTGTCAGCTTGACTGCACCAGTCAGTGCTACAGCAAAATGAGCACCAACATCCAGACGTTAGTCAGGGGCTCTCCATAACACAGTCCCATGCCTTACAAGATATCACTTGCAATGTTAATTACTTTTAACACACACTTTTCCAATTATTTGTCAGATTAAAATATTGTCTGCCTCTGTTTAGTTAAAAATATTGGTGGCTTTATCATCACTTCCTTGACATAACTGTTATCCAGGCCCACAAAATGCACATTCACGCAGTTTACTATTTGTGTTGCTGAGACCAGTGCCTCTGCATGTATCTAAATATAAAGATACTGCTTGAAGATAAATGCTCTTTTTTTAATCCAGCTGCTCAAGTGAGCCCTACGCTTTAATTACACAGACACTTCCCTCTCTACCAGTGAATGGGGAAGAATTACAGAGACAGAGAGGATCCCATGAGGGATGTCTCTGGCTATCTAACATATCAGCTGGCAAGTTCTGAAAGCAGGAAAATGAAACCCTTTATGGGTTTGATTTTTCTCCTTTCTGAGGTCATGACGTGCTTGCAGTTTGTCAGCTGCAATGGAAAAAAAAAAGAAGTGTGCTATGGAGGGAGCACACAGTTCATGCGCTATAAGGAAGTATTGCCGTATCACCCCCTGCTTACCTTGTAACCCTGGCTTATTCTACTCTAGAGAAACACAAAAGACACAACTGCAACCTAGGATATTCCCCTTCTTTTCCCTAAATCCTAGCCCTTACAATAGCCCTACACAGGTCAACTACCTAGACAACCAATATCTCTCTGAAATTCAATGTAGACCTGGCACCATCCTTTAAATGTTGTTGCAGAAAAAAAAACCCAGTTCTGACCAAACTCCAGACCTAGTCTAAATGTAAGGTAGGATCTATTATGGCATCTTCTCATCCGAGCAGAGAACTCTGGACACCATCTAGCCAGAGCCCTGTGCCGTGTATCTCTGAGCTGTGAAACTGCAACCACCACAACAAAAAGCTAGCTAACACCAGAGGTACAGTTAAATGTAAGTTATGGGTGCATGCTGGTACAGACAAGTTAAAAGTCTTTGAGACACAGAGAAATGCAACACAGGCTGCTGATTTTCAGTCCCCTTTTCAAAGCCCATTCTAAGCTCCAGCTTTAAACCTAAGCAAAGACATTATCCAGGATACATTTTCATGAAAGAATGCACACAGAAATGAAACATTCTGACATCTTCCCTACAAAAAAGCTCTCTGTGTGACACACTGTTATTCCAAAGATATAACTGCCATTCTGTTCAGAAGGACTTTTCAATATGTACAATTTTTTTTTTTTTGTCTAAAACAACACACAAGCGTTGTAAGTCAAAAATGAATGTGGATACTTCTAAAGAGTAAGATAGCTACAGTTAATTTAACATAAAAAGAACTTGAAAATGGTGCCAAACTTCTCAATCACTGGAATTTCAGAGAATAAAAAATATGTAAATTAGATAACATATGCCTTTACGTTTAGCATAATCCTCTTTCATCACCATCCACTGCAGTTTTGCCAAACAGGATAGTTTTGAAGTAGCACCATCTGTGTTATCAGCAGGAAAAAAGCCATTTGCAAGTTTTCACCCAGTCTGCTCTTGACCTTGACACTTCAGTCCATGCCACCATCCTAACCTTGGCTCACGTCAGTTTTAGATTATACTTCAAATTGCATTCAGTTAACTAAATCCTCAAGCGTGTTACCTTTCAATTTTCAGTGATTGTACTTCAGTGTACCAAGATACATCAGATCTTCCATAAAAATCTCAGCTTGGCACAAGCAAACAACTGCTAGAAAGCAAGGCTGCTGGAAGAAAGGACTAATTCAGACATCAGAGAACATACCATCCACGTAGCTCTCTTTCAAAGGAACACCACTTCCTTACAAATCTCTGTGTAAAGAAGCCATGCTGTATGCCTTCACAAGGCTGAACACCCACACATGCATTTAAAAGGCTACAATGAAAAGATTTGTACCTGTACTAACCTGGTGTGTTGCCACAATGATTTTAGCAGAGGTCCCCATTCAGTGATCAGAAGCCAACTGGTGCCTACAGAGAACAGACAGTCCCTGATGCTGAATCTCTGTGTAGTGTCTCACTGTTAGTATCCATCAAGGCAGAGATGAAAGCCAGGCTAAACACTCCTCCATGTAAGTGACTGCAGGGGAGCAGATTCTCTGGGAGGTCCCAACAGGACAATTTCCCACAGCACAAGCCACACTGCTAAATAATTTGAAACTGCCTGCACTGGCACCATCTGAGGTTGTTGTGCTGCCTTGTCACAAATGACACGGAGAGCAGATACATCTCCCTTTAAGTACAGCACGCATTATTATATGTTACCTGGAGGCAGATGGTCACATCTGGCAAATACTACAGCAGAGATTTTAAACAAAAGGTGTCAAGGATACAAAGGGGTTTGGTGCAAAGCCTACAGCTATTTCTGCCTTACATTGTCTTCCAGAGCTACACCTGGGAAACACTTGGCAAAACAGAAAGCCAAGAGAACAGAAGAGAGGAGTCTAATGTATTGCTTACAGGGCATTTTGTGAGCCAACAAGAAAATGCCCTCCCTTCCCAAACATTAGTTGTTATAGTTACCTGGTAACACACCTATTAATATCTTCTCCTTGACTTAGGTCCTACTGTCCTTTGGATTTCTTAAGAATATAATCAATACTTGGCTGCATTTTACAATAAAACATGGAGTTTACATAATAAAATTCTTGTCATTATCTCAGTAATGATTTCTGAACTTTTTAAAGCATGTTTTATTTTCTGCATTCTCAAGCTGGATTCCTCTATACAGATGGCATTTGCAAATGAAGACTAGCAACAGACTCCACAAGCCTACTTCTGAGCTACAGCAAACAAAGGCAAGAATGTAATTGACAGAGTAACTTCATTTTTTCACCCATTTATTTGGTTCTCAACTGAAACACAACATTTCCAAGTGCCACAAGTGTCTCATCCTGACCTGGAAGATTGCTTTGTGCTGTGCGTGCCTGAATTTTATGTTAGGTGTCTTTAGCAGTGTGAATTTTTGCCCTTGAGAATTAGCATGCATGGAAACAAGCTAGGGATTGTGCTGGCCTTGCAGTTGGGAGGCAGGCAGACAGATGGGACATGGTTTGTAGTAAAATGAATGGAAGATAGACTGTCATTCTTCATAACAAATTTAAATGCTTCTGTCAGTTTAAATCACAGCTCAGTGTGGGGAGTATGTTCACAGCAGCTTATCAGGGATACAGTTCCATGAGTACTACTCACACTGATAGGAAATGCCTTGTTCTATTCACAGCTACTTTTGAACAGTTACCGACCCGGATGACGGGTTCTAGCACAAAGACAGCATCGCTGAGCCATATGGTGGCACTGCTCAGAATATCATGTCATTAGTCACCATCCAGGAAGGAGCACCAGCTCAGGAAAACAGATGCTACAAGATGGATTAGTGGGAAGAAAACAATGCCAGGCACTGGGTAGGTCACCAGAAGTGACACCATCTCAAGGGCACATTTCTGCATCTTTATCTTGGCTTCTTGACTGTCCGCACAATAACTTCTCCCTAGAGAAAGCAGAGTATCTGAGCTGCAGCAGAAGAATCTTGGGACAGCAAATACAACAGCTCTGATTTGAGGATTATTTTACTGCAGCTCCTCTAAAAAATTATTTTTAGACTTACTTAAACTTTCTGTAGAGTGGTTAAATAGGCACTTACTGCATGGTGCATAGACTGTATAATATCCACCGTACAGAGACCCCTGGATTCATTCACCAGCTTGTTCAATACCAACATGACCACTGCCATGGAAAGGTTGTCATGGCGATGCAAAGGAAGAAAATGGCAGTTAAACCCTGACAAGGGACCTGAAAGGACCCAAAAGGAATTTGTGTCATCTTTGGCGTATACTAGATTGCTGCCCTCTCTTCCCTTACAGTGTTTTTAGTGAGTACATCTCCCCATCCATGCTGATACAAGCGGAGGTGAGGATGCAGTTGTTTTGGCCAAGCCAGGCTTCCCAATTGCTCAGCCCTACAAGTCACCACCACTCCCACAAGCTCCACTGAGATCAGAACTTGCACAGAACCTTGTGATGCCAGGAACCTGCGTGGAAACAAGTCTGTGTGCAGGCACTGATTGATCCCTCCTGACCAGCCAGCCATACTTAGATTCCTGCAAGACCATGGTTAAAGGTGGCAACTATGCACATGGAAGCTCAGCTCTCTCTGAAAGCAGCTAAACATTTTTACCACTATTTTTTATTGTTTTTCTTTATTAAAAAGCCTGTGTAGTTCCAGCTGAGAAGGTGGCTCAGAATGTTGGATAAGGAGACTTGAGAACAAGAGATCAGGACCCCAAGGCTGTGCCATACTGCCAGGAGGCTTTTATAATGGTTTAGGACTGTACTCTGGCTGCCCAGCACTGGTTCCTCTCCTGGGTGCTGTAGTTGCTTTTGTAATACCCCCAAGGAGACAGAATTCAACATGCTTGGGATGACAAAGACCATCTGAATCACCATCATGAAAAAATAGTTTTGAGGTCTGAGTAAGGCACAAAAAGCAGGTGGTAGGTATATGGGCTTTAAGGTTGCCCATGCTATACAGTGAAAGTTTCATATTAATTTACCATTTAAATGCCTGTAACTATTTTTTTTTTTCCTTTCATACTACAACAAACCCCAACAGAGCATCCACTTTGGAGACCAAGGACTCTTAAGGAACATGATTTACAAATTTACATAATGTGAGGTCAAACATTGTCTAAGTAAGTTGTTCAGAAGCATTTAAACAGGGCTAAATCCAAAACCCAGTGAAACCAATCAAAAAAACTACTACTCTTGCCTTCCTTAAGGCTGGGATTTAGCTCGTAATCTGGTGTTCCCTGCCATGCTTTAAACTGCCACTGCATCACTACAACATGTGAAGTCAGCTGAGACCTGAAGGCATCTCGCTGTCTACAAAAATTCAGCATCAAGTAGTCTTTTTTCTCCCCTGTCCCTAAGGAAATTTTGGCATTTAGAGGCCTGCCTTACATACATATTTGCTGAAACAGATCTCCTAAATTCAAGTTTTAATATAGCTTTGCCAGCTTTTGCTTTCAGATTCTTTAACTACCATCACAACCCTCAACTCTCCCTCTCTCAGCTCCATTTTCAGCAGAGCTTTATTTCCACAGACTGTTTTCTGCTTCATTAAATTTAGCCAATAAGGCAGCAGCTGTGAGAGATCTGAGATATCTTGGGGTACAACAGTTTAATGCCTCAATTAATTCTCTGACTGACCAGTTCCATGCACTAAGATAGTCAGAATCACTATAGAGACATAAGCAAAAGCTCTGCCAAAAATCTGTCAGATTGATTATTTACACATTTTTAGAAATGTGTTCTCATGAGGCCTTCAGATTGAAGATCTTAGAGCTTGACTTAAGCCCAAAGGGACCTCCTGCCAGCTTTACTTATCCGCAAAACAAATACAAATGCTTCCTATTTGTGGAAACAGCTCTATTCCAATAAATTCAGGTTTGCTTTAACTGAACTGTGGTATTAATTTCAAATGGTAATTGTGAGCTGTCTCTGCACTAAGCATATGCAAGAGATCACCACTTGTTTTAATGAGAGCTGAGATTTCTCCTCTCTTCCCCCAGGTGACCTGCCCTTGTTTACAGCCCTTTGCGCTGCTGTTTCCTGTTGCCTCTGAAATATGGCACAAGAAGCCTGTGAACGCGTACACCTGACAGATGTATTCTGCTCATCTGCAATCTCCAGAGAGCCCATAAGCTTCACACAGGAGCTAGTCAGTACCTGCATGCAAGAGTCAGAACACATACAGTGTGCAGGGGTAATTAAAGCTGGGAATCCAGTCAGCAAGGGTTTCTTGAATTCTTTCACACCCTGGCTGTCACGGAGCCCATTGAGATCTCAATGCAACAAGTGATTGCATGGGAATACATACCATCAGGAAACCAAGACTGATGGTATTTAATCCAACAAATATTCTGCCCATTTTGAGGGAAGCACAATTTAGCACTGAAACAGAAGGATATCACTATTTACTAATCAAAACACTGAATGTAACATCCTGGGTTTTCCTTCTCAGTCTCTGAACCAGAATGAAGAATGCTTTGTTTGCAAGAGCTGATGAAATCATAGCTCCAGATGGGATGAGCTGCTGTATCCAAAAATTAAACTTATACTAAAAAATACTTATTTTTGTATATTGCAACAAGACAAATATTGTGTGTGAATTTACATTACAGTCAAACTGAAGAATTCCCAGGGGATCATACCTGCACTGACATCAACAGACAACTTCCCATTGTCTTAAATGGACAGAATGCCAATCTGTAACAGTTCACAGAAAATTGCCTTCAGTTGTGGGGGGTGGATTGTGGGGTGCTCTGTGTTAGGTTTTTAAACCAACTGCTTTACCCCGGTACATAATAGTCAAAGATAAAACTCCTAGCCGATCTTACGAGACCTGTAATGGTTTACAACAGCAGAGAATGGAAGGCAAAGCTCTCAAATCTTTGGCAAGCAACCTAACCACCATCTTATCACTATATTCAAAGCTTTGCAGAGATATGGAGTCGCACATTCATTTTGGTTTTTGGATTCTCATATATTAATAAAAACAGTTTAATAGCTTTTGTTTGAAAAGTGTGATAAAACCCTATTAAAATGTATTTACTTCTAGATTCAGCAGCAAGGAGACAAGAGGCTATTTTTTCCAAATTTGCTGAGACATTTAGTTTCACAAAAGAAAATTCAGTGCAAATCAAACACAACTCAAGCAGAAAATACTTTATCAGCCTATCCTCCTAATGAGAAAAGAAAGAGATGGAAGCACACATTTTTGGCAGCGTAACAACATTAGCTAGAGAACATTAAATAATTAGCTGGCAGCGCTGAGCCTTTGATTCAACTTCTTTGCTATGAATGAGTTTTGCATTGCAAAGCAGGTTTGTAAAATTTAATAGTGTTTTCACACCATAATTTTTTTTTTCTTATGTTAAGTATCTCAAAATTAGCTGGGCCTGTTGGACTTTAATGCTGTGGCACACTGGCAAAATAAAAGGGGATATTTTCAGACACAAATAGAAGTTAAACACCCAGCTCCTGACTTTCAGGTTGACCTTCAATGGGAACCAAGTTCTACTATTTATATTAGTTCTAATGGGAACCAAGCTACTATTTATGTAGGAGAAAGATGTGCACGTACAGTAAAGCACAGCTAACAGATACCCTCCTGCAGGTGTGGGAGCTCTTGCCATATACCTCAGGGGGTGGTCAGACAACACTGTTCTGTCTGGATCATTGAAACACGTTATTACTCCCAATCCCTTCTCAGCTGCTTGCTTTTGCTGCAGCATGACAGAACATCTAATCATACTCTAATGTCTTCCTGACAAAATGATCAATTTAAAAAATCCACTATACCTAAAACATAATCTAGATAATTCTGAATTATTTCTGTTAGAAAGCACCCTCATCTAGATGCACATGCCTGCACACCTGGAAAATTGCCTCCAGTAGGGAATGGTAAGAAGCAGGTGGACCATGATCAAAAATAATCTCCTCAGGCTGGCCCAGGAAGCAGCACACTCAGCTACAGCTCCACTTCTGCACTGCTGCTTCCAGGGCAGGGGAAGGGTCAGCTCCAGGAGCTATTCCAGAACTGTCAGAGCTGTGGGCAGGGGGGTCAAACACAGCCTCCAAGTCTGAAAACTAGAGCTGGAGAACTTGATACGCACATGCAAGAAAAAGAATCCCTGGTCCCTTCAAGCTACAGTTCATGCCCCTTCATCACTGTGAAGGGCACAACCACCCCTACGACAACCGGAATTGACAGCTCCCCTTCAGAACAGAATGCTTGATGCAACAAAATTTACACTTTTCTTTGTACTTGTTATCTGGGTCTATTTAGATTTGCATTTCAGAACCATTTGATTTTTGTGTAGTGATTTTTAAGCAGCCTGCTTTTTTCATTTTACATGGTGGTGACAGGTCTTCACACGACAACACAAGAAACCAAAAATCTTTCCAAGAGTTCTATTAGCAGAAATCCTTACAAGTAATACAGCAGATTTGGAAGCAAGCCTACAAATAGTCTAAATACCAATAAATTCAGCTGTTCCCCATATCCCTGCAAGTCCATACCATGAAGCTGTCAAGTTGTACTATCTCAAGACCAAGCATGATGTCTTTCAAATACCTGATTGCTTCTCACTCAAATACCTCAACTACACACCAGTTCATCTTCCAGCACAGCACATGACCTTAAAATAGTGTCTGACCTAGAGAAACATAACAAGGAAGTGTGCTGAGAGCTGATGACATGTATTGCTTGAGACAAAAGCCAGCCCTTTTCCGAGATGCACTACTTTGAGAAAACAAAGATTAGGATATATTTCCATTTTACTCACTTACCATAGACCTTGAAGCAATGCTTTGCTATTTCAAAATAAAATCCCTTTCTGTCTCAGAACAGGGGCAAAAATGCAAAACATGTTCATTTGCAAAATATCAACTGAATTATAAAGAAGGAAAATCCTTAAAGTGGTCCAGCACTGGAATCACAGAAGTTATTTATTTGGTTTTTTTGTACTATTTCAATGATAAACTAACTTCATATCATGAAGACAAAAATAAACTCAAAGCATGAGTATGGCAATTAGATTTCACAGTGAAAATGTTCATAAACTGTTAAACATCTAGTCATTCACCTCAGTTTCATAGGGTTCCCCAAATCCCAAAGATAATTCAAACAAAATCCTAACAATAAAAATGAAAATTAACTATGAATTGGCTCATTTAAGTCTATAATTTGACTGCTATGCATCTGTAATATTTTCCCCATTGGGTCATGTTAGTTTAATGGCTTCACTTAAGCAAGATAGAAGGGATACAAGTTATTTTGTGTACATCACTTGGAGATTTCAGAGATCACAACTGCATTTCTATATCCTTTATGCCTATTCTACTACTACTTTGACAAAAGCAGCGTGTCCTCCCTAATGAAATGGTAAGAACTAGCTTATATTAAGAAGGCTGAAGAGAGTCTAAGACAGTTCTAGAAAGTCAACAGTGTGATGAAAGGAAAGGAAGAGAGGTTCTGGCCAAGCTCAAATCTCTCAAGCCACTTGCTCCCTCTTGGCACCAGAGCAAACCCCTTCAGCACACCTGCACAGCCCCCACCTGACACTGAGCAGCAGCAGCAGCCACAGCATTTTCTATTTCCCCGAGAGGTAGAGCACATCAGCTTTCTTCTTGGCTGCACTAGCACATACCCATTGCTTAGCTCCCCAGGCAGGTGACACAGAGTGGTCTCAACCATTTTCTATGGTGCAGTGAGAAGACACCTCAGCAAATCATGGAGCCTTTAGGAGCGCCAGCGGGGAGGATGCAGCCTCAATAAAGAGCTCAAGAACAGTCCACTTGAGTGCCTTCATGTTTGCTTTTTTTGCCTTATCAGTGTTAGGACTTATAGTTAGACAAAAGTACCCTACATCAGGTCACAAGACAATAGCCTGAGGGAGAGAGGAAACTGGCATAAATTATCAAAGAATGGTTTGGGTTGGAAGGGACCTCAAAGATCATCCAGTTCCAACCCCCTGCCCAGGCAGGGACACCCTCCACCAGCCCAGGTTGCTCAAAGCCTCATCCAGCCTGGCCTTGAACTGGGATGGGGCATCCACAACTTGAAATAATTTTACATTCATCCTTCTGTAGGCCTGATTCTGCTATTCTAGCTTGCCTAAGTAAATCTTATTCATTTGATCCCATTTGACTGGTGCTAGCCTACATATCATCTCCAGCTCTTTCAGTACTACAGTAAAAGGCTATCCTCAAGTGAGTGCCTAACACCCCAGTGCTTTTAGCTTTCCTTCGGCATTGCTGTACACTTCAAAGTGCTCCTGTAACACTGGGGAAAACTGCTGTCCTAATGTTATTGCATAGTGTCTCTGACCTTCAAGACTACAAAATCCTTCAGTGGTTTGGTTGTTTAGAACTCACAAGAGAGTCAGCACTTCCATTCCTGACTGCAGCTGTGCCACATATATCAGTGTGACTAGGAAATCATGTTGGCATCTCTGTAGAAATTAGCCACACACTGACAGGCAGCAGATATAGCTAACAATATGTGTGCAATGGGAGGTAGATTCAGCTGATCTGATTTAAAAATTTAGTGGCAGCTGGTCTTTGTTACAAATTTCATCACTGTTACTGAAAAAAATAGCTTTAATCCTCCCATTTTTTTCTGAGAAAGTTTTCCCTTTCCCATATTTGCTGCTGGGAACTATATCATTCATCAAATGAGTGACTGCACTGTATTGATTGAAGTTAATGCCAATAGAAAAACTCTTTTTGGGGAGGGAAGAAAGCAGTTCCTGTAGAGAGTTATATCACCAATTCTTATAAAAAAAAATAGGTGCACAATCTGTCTTTATTTGCACTACTCCTGATACTGAAGAAAAACAGATGTACAGATATTTTGTGAACTACGTAAAAAGCTGTCTTACTTTTCCCTTTAACAGGAAAAGCCTTCTACTAATTTGAGAAGAGCCTTCTGTAGACTATACTTTTGTTTCTAAAGTTAGACTGGTTTCCTGGACTCACCTAGATGAGAATTTGTTACATTCAAAAGGGATTATACATGTTGGACTCAAAGAGCCTTAAATTAGTGCCAGTTAAATATAACCTATGATGGGGTGACATCATTGGTGGTTAAGGGAAGAGCAACTGACATAATCTACTTGGACTTGGGCAAAGCATTTGACACAGTCCCACATGACATCCTTGTCTCTACATCGGAGAAACACGGCTTTGATGGGTAGACCATCCAGTGGATAAGGAATTGGCTGGATGGTCACACTCCATCCAGAGTAAAATTATTGTAAAATTATTACAAGGTTGTATTTCAGTGGTATTCTCATTTCATGTATAACCAAAGGAAATTTGGTCTCTATACTGTAACAGAAAAACTTCTACAAAATGTATGTGTCACTGCCGCAAACCAGCACTTTAGACAAGATACAGCAAAAACAATCCAAGAGTCAGTCTGAACTAATTGCTGTGGATTCATAAAAGCTGAGCCAGCTGTGCTATTTGTTAACTACAAGACGCAATAGCTGACTGATTATTCAGATTTTTTGTAGAAATATGATGAAATTAAAATAATAATAAAAAGACAACATTATTACTATGCAAATCAAAAAACAGGGCAACGTAAATCACTTTTCTGTATGTAAGAAACTTCCTCATGCTACTCAAAGGCAAAAGAAACCCAGTAAAAAAATGGAAAATCAAGGAAACTGCTTGTTTCAAATCTAAACAGCATATAACAGAAGTGACTCGTTAGAGGACTGTCTGCACTTACTGTTACCAGTTATATCAATTTATATGAAGTATTGCTAGGACAGTAAATTAGAGCACAGTTTCAACACAAGAAAGTCAGGTTTTGAGGCAACCTCCCAGCAGAACAGGTAACCTAATTAAAGACAAAGCCTGGTAGATTTATGAATGGTATTATAGGCCACAAGTTCCCATAACAAGGACCTGGACTTAATCACACAAGAATCCCCTTTTGGTCCTGCATTGCTAAGCAAGTGGGGATGAATTTCTTGTTATGTGCCTGTAGAGTGCCATGGCTGCTACTCAGCCGTTCCACAAGAGTCCCAGAAAACAGTAATAATGGAGATTTACACCAGGCTAACAGAGTGGCAAGCCCCTTCCCAAGAGCTGGGCAAGGATATTTCTGGACTGCACAAGTTATTTACCTTTCCAACGTTCTTAAGCTTTCACTAGATAGTCTGCTGTCACCATTCCCAGACCACTTTTAAATGATAAAAAGCAAGCAAATCACACTGCTTCTTGGTAGTAATGGTACACCTATACATTATGTCCCATTTCTAAAAGTCTTACAACTCCTTGAGAGATGCATTACAATCTATAAACAGCAATGCCACAGAACAGTATGACAAGGTGTTAGATGGTTTCATCTCATACACAATTTACTGACTTACTACATTTATCAGTCATGTAAAAAAGCCCGCTAACATCTTTATACACTGATGTATTCAAGCTCTGTCCAGGCTATTCAAGTCAATGTATAATACCATACTATGTTGATACCTCAGCTCCACTGAGACCCGAGTCTTGGCTTTGTTGCACTTTGTTAGAATTCCCAGTCTGAATCCTGCTTGCCTATCAAATAGTTATACTGACAAACTTCATCTCTTTCTGGAGTCTTACACCTTCATCTCTGGAGAGCAGGCACATTTCAGACAGATCACTCTACAAATTGATTCAGCAGGGAATAGACAGTTTATTTGATTTGCTAATTCTAAAATTTTGTGTTTAGTGCCTTAAGTAGTATGGGTCAAGCTTTTTTGATTATGTCAACCTAATTAGCAATCAGAAACTATGACTACAGAATGAACCCGCCATCATAAAAAGCTCAGTAAAGAGTTAAATCCAACCCGAAGAAACTGAACTTAGGATTTATATGTACATCTCTTTACACTCAGTCACTCTAAATAAGAAATAATTCCTATGTTTCACATACTGAAGGAAAAGATGGGAAAGCTCAAACATACTTCTTTGGTTCCGTGAGACAGGAAAGATGTTATTTATGAATGTGAATGTATGCGGTCCTTCTGTTCTGTGAGTGCTATGACATATTCATGATTCACTGCTTGGTGACTACCTGTGCTGCATACAATTTTGACTGTAAGATGGTATTACCATTGTCTTTCACATTCAAAGTGCTTTCATAGACAGTCTCTGGCTTTTCATCCTTTTATGTACCTTATATTCACATTAGGAGACATTTGATTGCCTGTAAAGAATGAAATAATCAGAAGAAATTAATCTTTTAGGCATTAGTGTAATTTTACCTTCATTAATTCCATCTTACTGACTTCCTACTAACCTGGAAAAGTTTAAGTGGGAGTCCACAGGGCAGTGGAAATACTGCTCAGAGAACAATGACTGGAATTGCTTTAGCTGGTATGCAATTCCCATCAGACCACACCACTGTTTTTGCACAGAAATTCTTATGACTAAAAAAAACAGTGGGAAAAAACATGTTTCTGTATAAAAAGCTGCTTTTGATAGAAAGGGGGATAAAATTTCATCATGAAAAGACATATTTGCGCCTGAACAAATTCACCATTTTGCCCAGGGGGAGAAGTTCAGTTATTTACACCATGAATAGGAGCACTGGCTGGCAGAAAGAGCCAACTGTACACTGGATCGAATTTTCACATAGCTGCAAAACTATCAGTTTCCATATTAAGTGAAAATCAGTAGTTTTCTATAGTTCCGGTTTTGATATTCTCAATCACCATCAGTCCAGGGAGCAGAAATCTCAAGGTCAAGAACAAGCCCCCACTTTCAGAGTCAAAAGTTTAGAATGACCTTTTACCAACACAGGCATCTTTTCAGTAGTCCCTCTAGGTCTCCTGCAGTTTCACAGCTTTTTCCACAATGAACCACTTTGTAACACTTCAAATTATCAGGCTAAATAACAGCTCTGTTAAATAAAATCAGATATTACAGGTGGAAATGCTTTTCTTCCCACTAAGACTCCTAAATCTTCAAAAACTAAACTGAGAGTAAGCTACATTAAGAATTAAGGTGACTACACTATTTACCCAACTTAATCTGCAGAAAATCAACTTGTATCTCTTAGTAGTAACCTAAAATATTCTGCATTAACTGGGGTTTGCTTATAAAGGCAACAGAGATTCCTCTCTAAAAGAGTGTGTCTGTGGCTTACACAGGGAGGTCCCAATCAATGGCTAACACCCCTCAGCAGTAGCATAATAATATCCATCATAATCCAAATTCCCTCAACACAATTCAATAAGAGACTCTAGCTGACCTACTGATTTTTAGAATAACTTCATATGGTCATCTCAGCAGTCTTTCTTGCAGAAACTGACCAGGAAAAAAAATACTATGGAGCTGACCCACCAACACTTACTGCAGCAGACCTCCTCAGAACAGCTCTCATGGGCTGCAAAATACCTCAGAGAGTTACAATCTTAGTTTTTTGGGGTTTTCTTTTTTTTTTTTATTTTATTTGATGTGGGCTCATCTGAAAGTGACAGTTGTGTTCTTGAAATACAGCAATATCTCAATGGTTTTTGACCAGTGGATTTGGGGTTTTTCAATTTGGGGAAAGCAAATAATTATTTCTTTGTAGAGTTACAGTTCTTTTTTTTTTTTATGTGGCACCCCTGTATGCTGTGGCAATTTTTACCTACAAAAATCAATCAATAATGTCAGGAAGAGAGTCAATGAGGCAAAAACACATAGCATTCTTACCATATCCTCTCCGCCCCTACTTGTTCCCTTCTGTTGTATATCAGCTTGAAGCACTTCAGCACAATCTTTTATACATATATATATATATACACACACACACACACACTGTCCTTCTGTCAGCATATATCTGCTAGAACAGCATTGAACTAGGTGCTGGTGTTCTCCCGCTGCAATATTGGATTTTCTCTACGTGGGGTCCCCTTTAGCTGGTGTTTTCACATGTACTAACTGAAGTTCATCACATCCTGCACCTGTGAAAGTAGTTAAGGTCACAGGATAAGCAAACAGAAAATGTAGCAGTATTGAGATCTTAAACTCTGCGTGACAGAACACTACTATTGACCAAAGCTAACAGAAGGACAAGCTACTTGTATCAGGCACAATAAAAGTCTTAAGCTAGCTTGCCGCTTTGCTGGTTTCCTGTCCTGACGAAGGACCATGAATTCAAGGTGAAGTTCCAGAGAGCCCCATGTAGTCAGCATACACGTATAGACAGTCCAAGATCTCACATCCTAATGCAGACTAAACCCATAGAAATTCTGAATATTCACATTATCTGTATAGAGCAAAGGAAGAGCAAATACTGAGGCAAGGCCTCAGCCTCCAANCGCTCTGTCAGCATATATCTGCTAGAACAGCATTGAACTAGGTGCTGGTGTTCTCCCGCTGCAATATTGGATTTTCTCTACGTGGGGTCCCCTTTAGCTGGTGTTTTCACATGTACTAACTGAAGTTCATCACATCCTGCACCTGTGAAAGTAGTTAAGGTCACAGGATAAGCAAACAGAAAATGTAGCAGTATTGAGATCTTAAACTCTGCGTGACAGAACACTACTATTGACCAAAGCTAACAGAAGGACAAGCTACTTGTATCAGGCACAATAAAAGTCTTAAGCTAGCTTGCCGCTTTGCTGGTTTCCTGTCCTGACGAAGGACCATGAATTCAAGGTGAAGTTCCAGAGAGCCCCATGTAGTCAGCATACACGTATAGACAGTCCAAGATCTCACATCCTAATGCAGACTAAACCCATAGAAATTCTGAATATTCACATTATCTGTATAGAGCAAAGGAAGAGCAAATACTGAGGCAAGGCCTCAGCCTCCAAACCCCGGGTGACCATCGGCACAGTGAGTACTATCCATCCAGCCAAGAGCTCACCTGGTAGATTGGATCCACTTTCTTTCAAAGAACCCCAAGAAAGGCAAACTGTCTTCTGCTGTGGGAAGTGGCACAGCAAACTTAAGTCTCTCCTTCACTAGAGGAAAGTCAAATGCATGTAAAGTCTTGAAAGAGACAGTCTCAACTTCTAGTGCTGGAGTGGAGTTGCTGTGCAGAAAAACAAAACATCTTCAGACAAGGGAGGTCAAAAAGTGTGCATAAAAAGGAAAATAGGCTTCACACAAAAGACAAATCACTCTTCAGGAGCAAGGCCATGATTTTGTTCTTTGCCATTTTTGCCAGCGACTTGAGAAAAGAAGCCAGAACTAGCCAGTACAATGCCTGTCTCTCCCTCCTTTCTTTTCTCCAAGTTTCCGGAATTCTTTACAGCTGTGACACACACTGGAAAGAGAAGCAGGAAAGGTTCCTCTGAACCACTAACAGCCTGTCACATGCTTTTGAAAGGCAACAGTCTTCTACACAGACAAGAAATCTGAATCTGTGTCTCCTGTCTTCCCTGAGCACTCTTATCTTTATTTTTGCAAAGCAAAAAAAACCCACTCAAGTAGAACGACACCAGCCACACCAGTAAGGAAAGCAGCAGTCATTTCTTACATTTTATTTCATACCTATTTCTATGCTAAGCTCTTCAAGGAATCTGAAGAAAGGAATGCTAAGTTTCACTTAGTCCCACTGAGGCATTTGTGGATATGAGAAGAGAATAATTTCCAGATGTTTGGCAAAATAAAATGCTTGGAAATTTCTGCAGTTCATCTACCATCAAGATGAAGCAGCAAGGGGTCTTTGGCAAAACATAAGTGCCCAAGTCGCACTTTATACTCCCAAGTCCTTTCTAGTCTATAGCATCATGTGTCCAGATAGGTCCTCTTCAATCCCTAAATTTTGAGATTAAGTAAGAGGAGTTAACTGGAGATTCCACCTGTGCCGCATCATGAGGAGTTAACTGGAGATTCCACCTGTGCCGCATCATTAGGAGGTATCTCTGGTTTTGCACAATTACACTGTTGCTGTGCTTTCCATTCATGTTGAAGGACATGTTGATAGCAACAACTCGTAAAGTACGTAAGACTTTTCACAAAGGTGTTTGTCAGTGAGGCTGCAGCTTCGGTTACAGCACTGGGCACCAAACAATCCAAAATCCATCAGGTACAAAGGCTTATGTTTTTGCACAATTATCTTCTCTCTGGTCTGTAATGCCTGGAAATATCTCAACTTCAGTGCCTATGCTACAAAGAAAGCTCTCCAGCTTCCAAGTTACTTAGGGCTGACATGCTCCTTTGAGAAACAAGCTCTTTCCTGGACTATCAAAATAGCAAGGTGAGGCTCCTCCATCTTCTGCATCTTGTTCCATCAAGTACAAGGGAACCTGGACATGCAAATTAAATAAAGCTAAATTGACCAAACTCTCCATTTTGATGTAAAATGAAAGAAGGGATTCTTCTTAAACCAACCATTAGAAGCTGCACTTTATTATTTTGATGTAATACAAGTTGCCTGTACTACATCAGACATGGGGAAAGGGCTGAAAGCGGTATCATCGTGTTATGCTGCAGTATCACCAAGTTGGTAACAAAACGCTGAAAGTTTGCTACATACTGTGGTGGATGATTGCACTCAGGCTTCAGTTCAAGAAGAACTGCAGCACTGATCAGTCTATTCAGTGAGGCCTTCAACCAAATGCTACAGTAGACAGCTAATACTGACATACTGCATGAGAAAAAGCTCTGGTCTACATGCTAGGGTCTACTGCACTGAAATGAGAATGTTGCTGTGTGCAACACGCACATTAACCCTAAACCTACTTGGGCATAAGCCATTGTGAGAACACTACTGTTGGACTAGTCCCTGCTCTGGAGTGACCTGAGAGCGCGCTCATTTCTCCTTATGCAAAGCTTCACTGACTGATATTTCAAATTTTTTTTCCCCTTTTGTTTGAGCCTTAATTTAATGTAATAATGAATTAACTAGTTTCAGTACAAAAATCATTCGGACTTCTTACATATAGCCCACCTCTTTTTTCAGGGTGTCCACTGACATTCTGCTCTTACCCCGCCTTTAGCAGAGACTAACAGGCTTCTTGCTCCATCACAAGAATGCTGTTTAGACTGTCAGCTCAGGCGGTTTGTAGATGTTACTGTTAAAAACTTTTTTTTTTTTGCAATGCTGACTTCAGTTTTCTTGTAGAAAAACCAATGTACTCTGATAATATTGCTTTTGCCACCCATTACCCCTTTTAACACCAGAAGTCTGCAACCCGAAGACAAACTACAACCGCATACAAGGAAATAAGCATCTAGTAAATAGATGCAAAGTCAAATTAGGAGAACTAGGCAGTTTCTTTGTTCCTTGTTAATAGTTTAAACCCACCTCCTTCTCCAACTTGCTTTTATATGTGGCTTCAGCAAAGAGGGGCAACACTGACTGCAGAAACAGCCCCAGGAATTGCTGTGGCTTTATTCCATCTCCCTTCAACGTGGCATTTAGACAAGGCTGAAGAGAAACCAGATATTAGGAGAGTTCCTCCACTGATTCCCCAGAACATGCAAACTAGAAAGACTGGATATAACTGAGTAAGATGCGTACAGTATGTTAACACTGAATGCAGATTTCTATTTGGAGCCTAGTTCATCCCAGTGACTGAAACAGCTGAACACCACAGCAACTCCCTCTTTTCTCCAGATACTGTCTCTTTGCCTGTATTGTTCTTTAGGAAGGGATTTACAGTGCTGAATCCCAATGTTATTTCATCTTTAAGAAGGAACAGAAAGCTTGGCAGATACTGCCACCACTTGTTGCCAACTCTCAATTTGAATAATGAGAGGTGTCTTTTCACAGCTAGGGAGGAATGAAGTTCTAAGTTTCTCACAGATTTGTCTTTCTTGAGATATTTGGGAAGGGGGGGGGGG